>PVLC010015573.1:0-37091 GCA_004027655.1 Graphiurus murinus
AGGAGGAGGAGGAGGAGGAGGAGGAGGAAGAGGAGGAGGAGAAAGGAGAATGGAAAGGGGCAGAGGAAGAGGAAGAGGAAGATGCAGAAGAAGAAAGAGAAGAAGGAGAAGAAAATTAACCATCATAGAGAGGTCACCAGCACCCAGGAGAGACCATGAGTATGTTGTAGATGTCTTGGAGGAAGCTTCTGTGGAGAAGCCCAGCAGGAGAGATTGTGTGGGGAGGGAGCCAGGTACCTTGATCTCACACCTTTCCCTCCCTCTTTTCTCCCTCCTGGGCTTTTGGTTGACCAAACCCAAATGCAGCCAGAGGTATGAGCCACTGAATCTCCCAGGGAGAGAGCAAGGCAGAGAGGGGAGAAGAGTAGAAATGGGCAGTGGGGGTGGGACAGAAAGCACCAGCCTGGACACGATTCAGTTACCACCAGTTCATCTATTCAGTACACATTTATTGAGTATCTATGTTCTGCCTGTTCTAACTTGGCAGACAAAGTCCTTGCTCTCTTGGAACTTACATGCAATGGGTCACTGCCGAATGTATTGGAAAGGCCATTCAGTTTGAAGTATCTGCCCAGCCTGGCTTACCTCTGTCCCCAAGTGTACATTCTCATCACCAACTGGGCCAGGTCAAAACATTACCCCACCTGTGCCACCTTCCCTGACCCGACCCTGGCACATTCTACACCTCTGCCTTGCAAAGCACCACTTGAGTATACAAGTGGTTGTTGTGTGGCTTTCTGTGCATGGTGGTGATCCCACTGGACCAGGAGCAAGAATGCTGTTGGAGTTCATGTGCCATGCCCTGAAGACTGCCTGGCACTTAATGAGCAGTGCTACTGACAGCAGCTTCCCAGTAGGCATTTGAAGAATGGATAATAAATGGCTTTATTCTCTCACAAAACATTGTACTCTTTCTCGTCCTCCTCCTTTTAGTCATGCTCCCCTCTTATCCTTTTCCTGTATCTTGCCATGTCTTTGCCCAAGTTCCACACCTCATAAGGAACCCTCCTGGGCTCCAGCCCACAATGACCCAGCCCTTCTATACTGGTGACAGTGGCTTCCTGCCCAGTATGTGGCCATTTCCTAATCGTCCTGTGTGCTCCATGCACCTCCTCTGCCTGTCATGAACTGGGCTTGAAATCCAGGACTGAGAGTTTCAGGGCCTCATCTTCTATTTCCTTTATGTCCACAATCACCCACCCCGTAGTAGGTGATGTGAGACTAAAGACAGTAATGACAGTAATAGTAATAATGAGTCATCTCAGAGCACCCACAGAGTCCCTTTAGATGAAGGTCTCATTTAATTCTCATGACTACCCCACAGGGGAGGCCATACCTGGGCATCCCCACTTTATGGGTGTGTAAACTGAAGTTCAAGGCTGTTTTCAGTGACATCCCACCCACTGGTAAGCAGTGCAGCTTGGCATCGAAGCCAGATAGTCCGATTCCAAAACCTGCTCTCATGACTACATCATGAACTACTGCTGCATTTCAACTTTCTGATATTCTCCCCACTTTCTACCCTAGCCTTCCCCTAATTGGCATCTAGAACAGGCCTGGATGTACAGAAAATGCTGAATAAACAGTTGTGGACTGATTGTTAAGAGAAGTACTCATGACTGGTCAATGACCCTACTTTTCTGTGAACGCAGTGAGGTATGGGAAAACCTTTGCAGCCAGGCCTCATCTCTGGAAGCCAAACATGTCACCCTCCCATAGCCTGACAGCCCCTTTGTCTCCCAGACTGGACGTGTTTCCAACCATCCCAGGACATTGCTCCCGACACGTGCCCTTTGCTTCCGGGGGGAACAGGATGCCGAGAACACATCTAAGCTCTCCGAATCAGAGCGACGTGGGCCCATAAAGTCCAGGTTATGAAGTGTTGTGGTGTCTGAACCAACTGCTTCTTTATTGCGTAAGCACACGCCAGAAATCTGGGCAGCGGCTGATGGAAAAAGAGAAAGACTTTCCATGTATTTATTATGTGAAACCTAACATATGGGGGATACGCACAGCAATATGTAATTAGACATAAAACAAGCCAGACCTGAGGGATTGCCAAAACCCTGCGACAGGGTAATGGAACGACTTCGAGTGGTATCGTTTATTTCACAATCCATCATTGCAGCTGACTGTCCCCATAACCTGTTGAATGGGGACCAGGCCGTGGAAACACAGAGCTGGAAGTTCATTGTGGGGAGATGCCTGGCTAGGCACCATCTTTGATTAGCCCGTGTGTTTTTCTGAAGCAGAGACATATTCATCTTGAGGCCCTGGCTAAGGAGGAGCTGGTTAGAGAGGGAGGGACAAGGTCCATCCCAGGCACAGGTGGGAAGCAGCATGTCCCTGGCTGGACCTGGCAGTGCAGTTGTCTTTTGTGTCACCACTGTTGGAGAGGGAGTGAGTGTGTGTGTGTGTGTGGGGGGGTGCAGCTCCTAGTTTCAGCTCTGTGGTGACCTTGCTTGGAAGACCCATCCAAAAAACCCATGCCAGGTGAGTAGTGACTACAAGGAGGAGACAGTCCTGCTGTCCTGGACCTTCCACATGATCCCTGTGACGAACTAAATCATGAAGGAAGAAAGATTCCTCAAAGATTAACAAATTTATTTGGGGATAGCAGAGCATTGAAATGACAGTCAAAGAGGCTGAGGCAAAACAAAGTTTTTAAAGGCTCAAGGAGGAAGATTACATAAACTCTTTGAATCAATTATCCTTAACCACAAGGATAATTGTCCTTGCAGATCGCGGCTGGCCAAATTCAGCCCATCCTCTTTCCTTAAGCTCCCCCTCCTGTGTCGCCAACACTTCCTTCCCCTTTGCAACTGTCCTGGTTCAGTCTGTCTCTCCCAAACTGACATGGAGGTGGTGTCAGTCCGAGGTTGGACGCACACTGGTTGAGCAGAGGTCCTTGCAGAAATGTTTTCAGTGTCAGGTTAGGGAGGTCTTTGTTCAAGGATGTGGTTGTGACAGTCTTTGGTGACAGTTTTCTTTACCTAACGTATGTGTATGGGATCCCCTCTGTCACCACCTCCCAGCTTTATTTTTGGTTAGGATTTGACACTGGTGGCTCCATTTTGATTCCTATAATTTTCCAACCTGCCTAGATTATCGTTTATCATCACAGGTGCATTTCAAGCCTTTCAGATTAAAATCATGTCAGAACAGTTCGCCCCTCCTGGCAGTTTATTTTTAAATTAATTTTGAAGGTCATCTACATACACACCTGGCACCTATCAGGTACCCAAGCTCTTCTTTGCTCATCCAGATTACGGCTCACCAAATTCTGCCTATCCTGTTCCCTTAAGCTCCCCTACCTGTGTCTCTAACACCTCCCTCTCTCTTGTAACTGCCCTGGTCCAGTTGTTTCTTGCTGTTTCTCCCAAACCATTAAAACCATGCTAGTCTGGTCTGGATGATGAGTCTTCTGTTTGCCTATTTCATTCCTGTCTTCTTTGCTCAGTGTCCCCAGGTCCTGCCTCCTGCAGACCCCTGCAGCCAGCAGCCAGTTCTTGCACCTGCCCGTGGAAAGCCCTGGAAGGAGATTGAGGGCTCTTGTTCCATTCCTGTCCCGGGTCATGTTTCCAGTGGCAGGTGCATCCCAAAGGTCTGCAGCTCCCACCGGCAAGGCTTCCTGCTCCCACCAGGCCCAGCCATGGGGTTTCCTGCTCTTGTCCATTGCTGTGAGTCTCTGGGGACCTTTCCATCCCTCATTGGTCCCTCTCTCTAAGAGCACTAGGTTTATTTCTCCATCAGTCGAGTCCTAAGTCAAACTGTCTCCTGCCAGAACCGCATGTGCACGAGCTGCTACTGCTGCTGCTTCTGCCAGGTCCAGAGCATGCCCTGGCCCTGCCTCTTCCACGCCTCCCACGGTCTCTGGCCAGCGCATGGGGTGAGGGTGGGGCATTTACAGCCTCTGTGATAATATCTCTCCCATGTTCCCTTCTCTGATCCCTTTTCTCCATTGCTGTCATTCCCTGGCAGAACAAGCTGTTCTCCCCAAACACAATCCTTACCGCCCCCGCCCCCCCCAATCTCCATAGCTCCAAATCCTACCTGTCCTTCATGGCCTGGACAAAATATCACCTCCTCCATAAAGCTTTCTGCTCCAAGCAGCTGGCGGCTATTTTCCCCTTGTTGGGACTCCCAGGGGGTGCTATATTCTCTCCTGGTCTCCACTTGCTCCCCCAACACATATTGGAATAGTCACTATACAACTGCACCTTCCCTTGTAGGCTGTAAATTCTTCTTGTGCCTCCTTCATGTTACTGGGAGCCACGTGGCCCGTCATTCCACGTGTGCACTCTGGGGAC
This sequence comes from Graphiurus murinus, assembly GCA_004027655.1. Classification (NCBI taxonomy): domain Eukaryota; kingdom Metazoa; phylum Chordata; class Mammalia; order Rodentia; family Gliridae; genus Graphiurus; species Graphiurus murinus. Next base: position 4,311 of record PVLC010015573.1, read on the forward strand.
AGCCTGTCTGCTGCAGTGCTGGCTCCGCTGCTCTCCAGCCATGAGAATGTGGCCCCTGATGTTACGTCTCTGAGCCTCACATTGCTGACCTGTAAAATGATGGTGGTGGTGGTGGTGAGTGTAACAATGGCACACGTTGGATGAGATTGTTACACGAGTAAGAAGGGGATAGACACACAGTAAACGCTCCATAATCATCTTGTCTCTCCATCATCTTATTAGCCTATGTAGCACATGGACTTTATCCATGCTCCAGGATAATGGGAGAGTGGATGGAATGATAGAACAGTACCTTGAAGACAAAACCTTCCCTTTTAGTGTTTCTGAAAGAATATAAGGTCACACCATCAACTAAGAAATGCCTCACCAAAACATGATCCAAAGAGCAGACTAAGTCCCCCACTGTGAAAAGGTTGTTGGTAAGAGGATAGTAATTGTGACAAGAATAATATGGTGGTCATCCTTGGGACTTCATCAGGGTTAGGCAGCCCGAGAACAGGTCGGAAGGGAATATTCTGATTCTGCAGCCTACCAGCCTCATGAGCTTTGGCAAGGATTTAGAGAGGTGCAAGACCACTTGGGGCCTAGAACACTGCCAGGCTCAGATGAGATGGGCTGGCTCTGGGTTAGATGTTAGCATGAGGTGGGCTCAGGCCTGCGCCAAGACCCACCATTCAAGCCTCCTTGTACGATTTCCTGTTATTTGGTCTGGGTCCGAGAGCACCCTTCCCCCCCCCAACCCCAATCTGGCCAACTCAGGCTGAAAGAATCTGGAGAGTTCAGTCAAACACTCAGGAAGTTTTGTTTTTAAAATAACTTCCAGTAAAATTGGTTGAAACTTTTCAAACCAGTCAGACATCCAGCCTGACTGGATGAAAAGTGGGTTGAAAAGTCAGGGAAGTCAGGCCTCGGTGCTTTCAGTCACATTTCAGTACGACGTCTGCAAAATCAATCAGAAACTCGGCCTGTTCATCTTGAAGTCCTGGGAGTCTAGACAGAAGTTCAGACTTCACATGAACTGAGGTGGTTAGTTGGAAATTTGGTGAGATCCGGCCAAATTCCAGCAAGGTCAATCCAAAATCCGCAGCAGTCTTAAGTTCAGCGCAGCGCAGTCAAATATTTAGTCAGATCCGTCAAAACGTCAATCCTACGAGCTAGCGTTGCATAGGCCTGATGTCTGGGTGTGGAACTGGGTCTGTGACAGGCAGACAGAGAGGCAGAAGATTGACTGTGTGTGGAGCCCGGGGAGCCCAAGTGGAGCAGAAGTGTTTCTGTCCAGGGTTTCCAGAACCATCTCTACCTGAGCCAGGCAAGGCTCAAACTGCCCCAAGGAGACCCGAACACCACACTGTGACCCCAGTGACCTCCGCACATTGCTGTACTGTCAGGCCTTCTCAAGACAGCTCCCCTGTCCAGCTGCTGGGCAGCCGGCCAGCCTGTCCTCACCTGAAGGACAGTGGCCGGGCGCACACACGTAGTGCACGCTTGTCCCCGCGCGCCTGCTCGTCTGTTCTCCCACGCTCCTTTCCCTCTCCAGCCAGAGCCGGGCAGGCAAAGCCAAGAGCTGGCGAGCTCCCAGTGCGTGGAGGTGGAGCTGGGCTGTGACCCAGCTCCTCAAACAGGTTCCATATGGCCCTCCCCGCCACCCCTCATCCCCTTCCCCACCTTGACTGTTTCTGAGATTAAAATCCTTTCCTGGTTGTCAGCAAGCAGCCCCAGGGAGAGGTGTAGTGCTGCCTCGGGACTGAGCTGGGTGCAAGTCTCATTGCTGGGCTGGCTGCAGGGGGACCCTCTTCCTGGGCCGCTGGGTGAGGGGGCATGGAGGGGACGCGTGTCCTGAGCATGGGAAAGGCCCCTGTCTGCCTCTCCAGCCCCACTGGGGCCCCTGGAAAGGTTCCTGACTACCTGGCCTTGGCATTTGAGCCCCAAGACTCCAGGTGGGAATGGACTACAAACTGGGTCCCTCTGGTTCTCTTTAGGGACCCAGAATTCTTCTGCAGTTAAGACAGGTATGATGAGAGCCAAGAAAGGGATAGCTAATATGGGAGGGGACCTGGGGAAGGGGAGTAGGGAAGCTAGTCCATGTTCATAACCATTGGGCCCCAGTGGGTCAGCAGGGACACCAGACATCGCATGAGTCAGGCTCCAGGGGACTATCTCTGCTGAGCCCAGTGTTCACCCTTTAGTTGCTGGGGTTTGGAGAAGTCTCAGGACCCTGGGACCTGAATACTGGGGTGGGGTGGACATGGGAGCTTGGGACTGCAGCTCTTTACCTTGGTATTGATGTACTTTGATACTTTAACAGCTGGTCTAGCAGTCTTGATGGTTGTCTGAACCTTCGCCTTGGTTTACAGCCTGTTTCTCTCTGGCTCTGCCTTCTCCCCTGGAAAGGCTTCTGTTGAGTAAGAAACCTGAAAGCATGTTGTGTGCACATGTGTGTGTGTGTGTGTGTGTGTGTGTGTGTGTGTGTGTGTGTGTGGTGTCTGGGTGAGTTCTCTAGGCACCCCACTTGTACGTGCCCAGGAAATGCTGGGACATGTGCTCTCCTGCCATGCACTCTGCCTGTCCTTGTCCTTGCCCCACCAACTCCAGCCCAGAGATGGGTCCAGACACCGAGGCACAGCTGATCCCCCTCTGAGCCCCTGGCTGAGCCATGTCCTGGGCTTCTTAACTATTATCCCTCCTCTATCCTGTTACTGGACCATGCCCAGGAGCAGCCCCCATGTCTGGGGCTCTGGGCATTTGGAAAGTTCCCATTTGAATAGTCTCCCGCCTGCCTCTCCTCCCACCTGGCTGGTCACACTGCTGGCCCAGCTCTGGGAGCCCATCCCCCCCCGCCGGGAAGATCAAAGCAGCATCCATGGTGGTTTTCAGTGATGACATCTGGACGCAGCAGGTGGCGATTTAGAATCTCATTGCTGGAAGGGCCTCAGGGATCTCCATTCTGGCCATCTCATTTTCCTCATGGAGACTCAGAGAAGGGAAGGGCTGCTGAGCTGGTGGCTGAGCTAGGCCTGGAACCCAGGTCTCCTGGCCCCTGGAATTGCAACAGTGGCATCCTCACACACAAAAGGGAGAAAGTGGACAAGAGAACTCAGCTAAGCCAGATGAGCCTGGGCAAGAGGGAGGAAGAGTCTTCCTTGGAGACAGACGTGATGGTGCATGGGCCTTTGCATGCCTCGCAGCCTCTCTGAATCCATTGTGGTGGCTCAGGGAGACCCCCAAGAGGCTGTAGGGTAACTTCAAGGGCATACAAAAGCATGGCCTGTGAAACATTCTGGAACATTGGTGCAAGGGAGGGACCCTGAATACAACAGCCCAAATCCCCTGCAATCTCGTCTTTTTGCCTTTCTCTTGCTTCATCGAAACTTCTCTTCAGCTGTAAAATCTACTGCTACGCACAGAGAGAGAAGGGGGGCTCATTGTGTTTCTCCTTTGGGGGTGCTGTTTGGAAGTCTGGGGCTGTTGAAAGACCAATCATGGCCCTAGCCAGCCCTTGTAGGTGTCTGTGGTTGGGGGAGGCCACACACCTCGTCCAGCTTCCCATTGACTGCCCTGTCTAGCCCAGTCTCCTTTACAAAGTGGCTGGAATCCTTTTACAACAGTCCCTCTGCAGACATCTGTAGTCACAGTGTGCAACTCTGACTTCTCCTAGCTCTCCTTCCATCTTCTGACACCAGTGCCCTGCTCATGAATTCCTCCTCCTACGGCCTCTTTCCAGGGCCCATCCTCCTTCCAGCCCTGCTCAAAGTCCGCTGGGGGACTTTGGTTCTCCAACCATCACATCATTTGCCCCTGGCTTTGCATTCCTCTGGCACTACTGATCCAAATAGCTGCAGCCAACGAGGTGGAATGCACCTGTTTGAGCCATTAACAAGTATTTTTTTGCAGGGGACCTGCTCCCCCTTCAGTCCCTGAGCTTGTGATTGGGAGGAAAGGCAGGAGAATTGGTGAGTGGAAACAAGGCAGCCTGCCTGTCTTTAGACCTTCACACCCCAGATCTTAGAAGAAACGAGGATGCAAGGAGGGTTCAGCAGAAACATGGAGCAAGGTTTGCAGTGAGAGCAGGCCTTGACTCGACCATCAGGGGCTTCACTGGAGAGTTGGGCAGGCAGCAAGACCCAGGGTGGGAAAAGCAATCAGCATGCCTGACTTCCCAGGCCTGAGTGAGGCCCAGTCTCGACACATGGTTCCAGTACCCTCATACCTTCTAGGAAGAGGCACGGGAAGGCAGGAGCAAGGGGCAGCATGGCCATGAACTTTAGGATGTGTCCACTGAAGCATGATGAAGAGCATCCTGTGGGGCAAATGCTTAGGGACATGCAAATACCCCCTACCATGTGGGGCTCTACAAGCCCCATGGCTTAAGCCCCTCCTGGGGAACACTGGGAGGTAGCTCCATATCCACTGAGATTATGTCTTCCTCCCCAGTTAAGTGGAGCTCCAGCCAGAGATTAAACTGCTATGGTCAAGAATGATTTCACCTCCCACAGCTGGGCCACAGCCTGAGCGCGTACCTGCACTAACATGTACCACCGGATCCCAGGCAACATCTGCTTCCGCCTTCCCCATTAGCAGAGTGCTCTGGCTGGACTCCTGGGTGGACACGAAGTGTATTTAAACATCTTAGGCAGTGTTGGTGTTCAATCTGTGGGTCTATGCCTACTTTTGTCAAAAACTTCTGTTCTAGCCTGTTTCTCCCATAACACCAATGTTTAGATCCCCCAAAGCCCAACCCTGGGGTACCTCCCCACCCTATCTTTCTGACCTCTTCACAGGCTCAGCAGCAGGCCTCTCCATCATCACCATGATCTGGAAGGAACACAGCCATTGTGGATGTCGCAACAATCCCTTCAGTTCTGTAGCCCAGTGCTGGTTTCAAGGCACCTCACTGTATCCCTGGGAGGGAGGCAGGGCAGGATTTGTGCCCATTTTGTAGGCAGAGAAACTGAGGCTCAGAGCTTGACCTAGTCCTCACAGAGCACAGAGAGGAGCTGGAACCCAAAAGCAAGTCTCTCTTTATTTTCCAAATTTCTCTGCAGATGAGAATTGGCTGGTATATTCATTAAGTACTGATTGGTGGGTTGCAATTTGAACCTTTAAGTCAGCATTTCAGAGAAGAAAGGGCAATTCTTTTACCTCTGCAGACCAAGCTCTCTCTTGCCAGAGAGTTGCAAGTTCACTTGAAGACTTGAAACTTTTTTTTTCCAAAAATCTTTACACTGGAGAGAAATCCAATGAAACAGATCCAAAGTCCTCCTCTGTTGAAAGGGACAAGGTGATCACCTCACCTTCTTTCTGCTCAGACCCCAAGGGTGCTCTGGGCCTGGGCTAAGCACCACCAACCACGCTCTTATTCAAGTTCCAGCTCCGCCTCTTATCAACTGTGGCCCCAAGAACACTCATCAGCTTCTCTGTGCCTCAGTTTCCTGCTCTGTACCATGAGGACACTAGTGCTATTCTGCCTCACAGAACTGCTGCAAGGATCAAATGTGCAGATGTCTGTTAAGTACTGACAACCAAGCCTGGCACTTGAGAAGTGCTAATTATGTAAATGTCATTCTCTGGGCCACCTTGTCCTGGCCGACTCTCTGTGAAAGACTGCATCCGTGCACTGGCTGATTTCAGTGGTTGCCTTGGTGAAGGGGATGGTTAAATGCCATCATCCTAATGAGTCAGAAAGAAAAGCAATCAAAGCAATGGCTAGATTTAATCAGACTGTTTAGGGAGTTTTAAAATAATGCTGTTCCGATGGGGGTGGGCGCTGTTGTTGCCCACACGGGGAGCAGCTACTGCTGTGGATGGGGGCAGGTTGGAGTGTGGGTGGATCTGTGTCAGAACCCCAGGCCAGACTTCCAGGAGAAGCTCCCGTGGAGGCAGGCAGACATCAGAAGATGAGCCACTGCCCGTGTTCCTTGCTTGCTCAGGCTCTCCCAGCAGGGTTGGTGTCCTGGTCCCTGTCAGGTCTTGGCTACTCTGAGAGGCTTTCCCAGGAGACTCTTGGGCTCTGCTGTCCACTCCAGCCTGTTTCCTCTGGGGAGCTCACTTCCCTCCCCTGCACCCACTAGTTATCTCTAAAGAGGGGCAGCTTGGTCTACCCAGGGCAGAAAGGGGTGATGGAAGAGGACAGGACAGTTATTTCTTCCCAGGCTCTGCTTTCTTCTCTGAAGTCCTTCAGACTTGGGGGGACATCCATGGCCGGCGGGTTCCAGGAAAAGGGGTTCTGGATGCCATGGAGGCCTAGGAGTTGGCTAGAGCCAGGACCTCTATGGAGATGGACAGGAGGAACGTCGAGTCAATTACATTTACATCCAGGAGAGATAGGCTGATCATCAGAGGGGAGAGAAGGTCCCAGAGAGGAAGTGGATGACCTGATCATGTTACCTACCTCTCGGGTCAGTGGCTTCCATTTCCCTGGCAATAAAGTACCCAATTCTCCCTGCAGCCTCACCCTGTCTGACCAGGTTACACTTGAGCCTTGACTTGTGATGGGTCCTATGCCCCTACCTCAGCTACAAAGTACTCCTTGATGCTCCTGCCTCAGGACCTTCACACATGCTGTCCATGATTACTCTTTCCCCGTTACTGCTCTTTACTTATGACCCTCTGGACTGTTTCTAAGATCTTGGGCATAGTGTCTCCTTGTCCCAAGGACAACTGAACTTCAACTGATGCTTTCCCTGACAGACTCTTCCAGGCTTCTGTTGTCCCAAGTCACAGCCCCCCTCCTTTCTCCACATGACCCTGAACACAGGCGTTCCAGCCAGGTCCCCTAGCCGAGGCCGATGCACCTGTCCTCCAGCTGCCAGGACCCTGGTGGCTGCTGATGACTCGGCCGCACCCCATGGCTGCAGTCTAGGACTGCTGGATGGCAGGGAGTTGCTGCACTCGGGGCCACATCTTCTCCCAGTGTGATCTGCAACCAATGACTGCCTGATGCTAGGAAAAGAAGACACCTTTCCCCCTGCCCTGTCTCAATTTGTGACAACTGAAGGACCATCAGAACCTCTCACAGGATGGCCGAGCCCCGGGGCAACCACGCTGTGCTCCCCTCCTCCTTGCCCACTCCTGCCTCCCTCCGTTCCTTGTAGGCGTGTCCCCTGCAAGTGCTTCTGGGCAGGCTTCTGCACAGCAGCTCTCTGACTCCATCTGCTTCCCGGGAATCCCATGCTGGATGCTCATCCTCCCTGCTTCTGTGGAGACCTCATTTTTTCTTATGAAATGTCTCTCAGGAAAGGCTCTGCTCAGCACATTCACATGCAGGTATCCATGGTTGACAACCACTCCACGGGTTTCTTTTTTCCAGAGCTATCTGCTCTTCATGAGAATCTTTTGTCAAAGGGTGGATGAAGTTTCAGGGATGAGCAGAATGGAAAACGAGGCAAGACTGGGGCATTTCTGACATAGTGAGTCATACACAACTCCACACCGATAGCCTGGAGTCAATCAGAGTAATCCCAAGCCCTGGGAATGTTGGTTGGTCAGGCCAGCACTCGTCAGAGCCACAGAGTTCTCCCATGTGAGGGGTTTTAGAAAGGGAAGCTACAGGGTGAAATAAATAGGAGGCTGGTTAGCTATGTGATTCCCCTGCTTCTGGGCTCAGTTTGTTTAACTGATTGGCCACAATATCCATTATAAAATTGTATCTACGTTAGAGCTTAATTATAAAGAAGCTCTGCACATTTATTTGTACACACCAAAAAGCTGGATGCAAATGACCTTTAACAGAGACTTCCATACTCGTTCTGCTCATGACACCCTTAGTGTCTCAGTGATTTTTTTTTTATTACTTACATGTCCCTAAGTCCAAAAGAAATACCCAAAGGATCCATCAATTAAAATGTTAAGTCTAAATAACTCAATATGTATTTCTGTTCTAATGACTTTGTAACCATCTAAAAAGTTAATGCACAGAAATTGAAGGAAAATATTTTTATTCCATTTTAAAATAACCACAATCATTTACTAATGGGATGTGTGTTGGGCACTGCGTGACTTTCTAAACCTTGGAATCATGCTGGATAGCATCACCTCATTTCCTGTGCTACAATGATTTGCACATGGTATTGGCTTTTCATCACAGCGAACACCAAAAACCCAGCTTCACAAAGCTATGACATCCTTGAAAGGAATGTGATCTGAGCTCCAACTGTGGACTGCCTGGAGCTAGCAGTTTGTGGAGCATCCGACAGGTGTCACTGTGTCTCCCATGGAGTTTAAAATATCCCTGCAGTGACTTTGTGAATGGGCTGTGATCGCTGGGATGTCTTGCTTGACAGGTACCATGGTTTGAAAGTCAACCTTAGCGGGGTGGGGTGGGGTGGGGGGGTGTATGCCTGTAATCCCAATACTTGGGAGATGGAGGCAAGAAGACAAGAAGATCATAGGTTTGAGGCCAGTCTCAGCAATTTAGAGAGACTCTGTTTCAAAATAAAAACTAAAAAGGTCTGAGAGTGTATCTAGGAGGTAGAGCATCCCTGAGTTAAATCTCCATTAATAACACACACACACACACACACACACACACACACACACACACACACACACACACACAATGAAGGAAAGAAAGATGTCTTTAGGGAATGAACTTTGGGGTGATTTTACTTCTTTCTACTTTTTCCATATCTCATGTAATGAGCAACTAACACTTAAATCTATTTGAAATCAGAGAGGGATGATGGTCATACAACATTGGGAATAGACTAAATGTCAGTATTGGTATAAAGTTCATATTGTGTGCCTAATCACAAAAAAATCTCTAAAAAAGAGATATCAGAGAAAATAAGATTTATATTTTTAAAAAAATCCCAAACCCCTCAGGGAAATTGAATGAGATGAGGAAAGAGAAGGGTGTGTGGCCGGGGTACCGCAGGGCACCCCAGACCCCAGCCCTGCACTCCACCAAGCCTTCCTCTAGCTGCTGCTCACCAGGGATGCATTCTGCACCAGAGACACCCCACCACCCTCCATTCCACCCTGGGGAAGAAAGGTCCATTGGTCATTCTGCTGGCTGGCCTCTCTGTTGATGCCGAGGGAAACGTGGGCTCTGGGAATCCAGAGCTCACGCTATCAGACTTCCTTCTGGGGAAGAGGCCTTTGGAGGTAGCAGGAGACCAGTGGTTTGGTGGTTTGTTTTAAATCTCCAGCATCACATTTATCCTATCGATTCTTTCTCTATCTCTTCAGCCAGGTGGATTGGGTCATTTGCTACTCTAGTTGCCCAAGGCCATGCAGGGAAAGAAAGTTGAGGCTGAGGTTCAGGATGTAGTCACATGTGCGTGCCTGCCCAATGGAGAACACGGGAGACCCCAGCCCACCTTCTTTTGCTGGACCTCTATGTTGGCATCTTGGACTACTCCCATTTTATAGATGGGGACAGGGGTGGCTGGAGGGCCTCTGGGAATTGCTAAAAGGTGGTGCTACGCATATACTGGGTGGCCATTGCTGAAGGCCAGGAAAAGGCACAGAGGAGGAAATGCAAAGAGGGAGATAGAGCCTTAGCTTGGGCCACCCACTTCTAAGATCTGCTTCCTTTCCAACTGGAGGTAGGTCCCCTCTGTCCTTCCATCTCAAGGAGGAGGGAGAGCCAGCACTCTTCTGGCACTAGGAGGACACTGGAAAGGTGCTCATGTTGCTATCTATGGGTAAGCTGGAACCAGAGGTGGAAAGTCACCACTGGGGAGTCGAGAGAGGGGGGTCCAGTCCTAGCTTGGAGAAGGAAGCCATTATTCTCTGTGATTTTTACAAGTAGTCTCCTTTATCCACATGCCCCCTATGTAGCACATAACTGTATATTTTTGTTGAAAAGGAAATCTGCATTTACCTGGTAATAGTTATAATGTAGTGTTTGAGAGCTTGGGCTCTGGAACCAGAGTATCTGGCTTGTAACCCCAGCTCTGCCTCTTGCTATGTGACATGGAGTTACCTAACCTCTCTGTGCACCAGCTTCATGATCTGTAAAGTGAGAATCTGTTAGCTCCTTAGACCACAGACTCTTGAAGGCAGGTACACTGGCAGGCTCAGTTTCATTCAATCTGAACTATAGTAGTACTCAAACCTTTTATCCTCGGGTACCTTTACATTCTTAAAAATGGAGGGCCCAAAGTGATTTAATTTATAGGTATCATATCTATCAGTACTTATCATTAGAGAATTAAATTTTAATTCATTGAAATTAAGATGTTCTAAGGACAAGTGTGGTGGCACATGCTTGTAATTCCAGTACTTGGGAGGCTGAGACAGGAGGATCCGGGTTTGCAGCCAGCCTCAGTTACTTAGTGAGGCTCTCCGCAACTTAGTGAGACCCTGTTTCAAAATAAAGAATAAAAAATAGGGCTGGGAGCCAGGCATGGTAGCACATACTTGTAATCCCAGCATTTGGGAGGCTGAGATAGGAGGATCCAGGTTTGCGGCCAACCTCAGCTATTTAGTGAGGCACTCCGCAACTTAGTGAGACCCTGTTTCAAAATAAAGAATAAAAAATAGGGCTGGGGGTGTAGCTTGGAGGTAGAATGCCCCTGAGCTCAATCCCCAGTACTGCAAAAAAAAAAATAGGGCTGGGGGTGTAGCTCGGAGGTAGAATGCCCCTGAGTTCTATCCTCAGTACCACCAAAAAATAAAAAAATAAAAAGGAATTAAGATACTCTAAAATGCCCCTAGGTTCAATCCCTAGTGACAAACAAACAAAAACCCCCCACAAAATCCCAGTACTTGGGAGACTGAGACAGGAGAATCACAGGTTTGAGGTCAGTTTCAGCAACTTAGCAAGACTCTGCTTCAAAATAAAAAATTAAAAAGGACCTGGAGTGTTCCTTGGAGGTAGAATACCCCTAGGTTCAATCCCTAGTGACAAACAAACAAACAAACAAAAAATGTGTCCAGGATCTGCCTCATTTGCAAGAGGGCCTTTATAAATGTCTAGCTTGCAGTAATATTGGAGTTAGAAGTCCTGATTATTCACTCTCCACCCGTCCTTTGACCTCTCCATTCATCCATCTTTTCTTTATTCTTTATTCCTTCTCCTTTGGCCACCTGTGCTGTTTCTAGTCTTCTGCAAGAGAAGGTCCAGAGAAACAAGAGAAGGTCCTTCCCTTTCGAAGTGACACAGCTTAGAAAACATCTCTAACACACTGACGCCTCCTCACCTGCCGACCCTCCCTTCTTGCCCAGCTATGCTTATCCTGGCATCTCAGGACCACTGTTGGAGTAGCCCTAGTGAGGGGGAAAATTGTTGGCTTCACCCCAAGACCTGGATTTCTGTGTGTTCAGAAGCACCGAGGGCCTGAAGCTGGTAGGGTTGTGGGAAAGAGGTCAGAGGCAGGGCTGGGTAGCCCTGGGCTTGGGTCTTGAAACAGAATCGGCAGGTGCAGCCCAGGCCAGAACAGCCCTGGCAACATATGCTTCTAGTCCCCAGAACAAGCCTCGATTGTTAAAAGAGGAAAACAAAACAGCCCATCCTTCTCTGTGTGGACTTAATGCATCTTTGAAGCTGCATGGCTCCTCGAGGGTCCAGGCGGCGGCTGACACTTGGTGTGTTTGGTCAGGCCGGCTGCCAGCCGTGCTGTCTCCCGGCACCCTTTTCCATCGCTGCGTCTACAGCAGTAAATCACCCACAGGCTCCCCTGGAGGGGCAAGAGGTCCCCAGACCTCCTGGGACTATGCAGAAAGAGGGCTCCCCATACAAACACCCTCTGCTCTGTGGCTGAAAGGATGTGGGGGAGGAGGGGGGTAGGGAGGGCGCTGCTGGGGTGGTACAGGGAAGACAGAGGGGATGAAGCCACTTTCCAGAGGCCCAAGGAATAAGGTGGGAACCCAGGGCCCAGTTGCCCATAAGCTGGCACCTCTCAAACTTGTAAGTGCTGGCGAGCTTTCGCCTGGAGGTCTTGCGCAGGTGCAGTGTGACTGGGGAGGTCTGGGTGGGCCCTGAGGTTCCAAGGCCTGAGGCTAAAGGATTTGCCAACCTACAAATGTTCCTTTGAGGGAAGCTGAGAGGTGTGACTCCTAGGGTCCCTGGAGAGCTTTAGGGTGTTCCTGGCCCACCCCCATCACTTGAATCTCCCCTGGCGCTGAGGTGCTCCAAGGTGTTTTACCTCCCACCCCTCCCCTCCCCACAGGTAGTTTGGATGTGCAGCCAGGATTGAGATCCACTGGTTAGATTATGGAAGGTTACTCCCCACCTTAAAATTAGGGATCCATGACCAACTCATTTGCGCTTGGGAAGAATCTGGAAATGGTTTCCCATCACCCTCTTCCCAGGAGCTCTTTCTTTTCACAGGGGGGGCATGTTTTAGAAGCTGTGTTCTAACTGAAAGGAAAGACAGTAGCAAAACTCCGGGGGGGGGGGGGGGAGAGGGTCACCCTTTGTCCAAATGGAGAGGACGTATAGTCTCATTTCAGCAGTATCATGGCTTGGCTCTGTGATCTGGCTGGACCAGCAAACTCCTGTTTTGTTCTGTCTGTCAGCCCAGAATTCCCAGAGGGCCAGAGTTTCCACTGCTCTGAAAGGTTCTCTTCCCCATCTCACTTCATCTGAGTGAAAGAGGCAGCTGGAGCTCCCGTCCCACCCCCTCCAGTGACCCCGAGCCACACCGAGGACGGTGGGAATGAGGTGCTAATGCCCAGTCTCAGTAGATTTCCCTCAAGGCCCACACATCTGGTTTCCATCTTCTTCTGCCTCAGGCCCAATGGAGAAGAGCCTTTCTCTTCATGCCTCTTGGAAAATTGCATGCAAAGGCCAGGTCCAGGCCACCTCTCTCCTCCATGCACCAGGAGTCCTTTCTCAAAGACCCATGGCCCACTCTTCCCCATGGGAGGCTTTGGGAAGCAGGTGGATCCTGTGTCAGAGGGGCAAGCAGAGGGTGGCATTAGAGGAGTACTGGTCCCTTGGGAAGTGGGAGGGTTGGGCCATCTAAGAAGAAAAGGAGGAGTCTGTGAGCATCAGGAAAGGCGAGAGTGTCTGCTCCCCTGGACTGTGAGGACCTTTGGGGTCACAGCAGGCTAGGGGGAAGGTCACCACCATACTTCCAAATCTTCTTTTCTCATCCAGGCCCTTGGGTGCAGAGAGAGAGAGAGAGAGAGAGAGAGAGAGAGAGAGAGAGCAAGAACCTTGTAGAATAAGCCCAGGGGCTCTTGTGGTCCAATTCTACTTTGAGAGATATCAGAGTGATAGAGACAACAAACTTGCCATGCTTACTGACTGGAGAGTCCCCCATTGTGCCTTCTTATGGTGGTCAGCAGTACTGGCTCTGGAGTCTCACAGCCTGGGTCAAGTCCTGGTCCTCTATCTCCCTGAGTGGGTCATGGGACCTCTTCCAGCCAGTTTCTTCTATAAAGTGGATTTGAATTGAATAAACATAAGAAAAACCTTATGTTTATTCAATTCAAACCATAGGAAAGCAATGATAAATGATACAGACACCTATTATTTATCCACCACTAAATGATCTACCCACCCACTGAACCATCACCCAACCCCTATCCATCTATCCATCCACCTATTGAACAACCTATCCATCCATTCATCCATCTAGTCATCTACCCACCTACATATGGAACCATCCATCCATCTGTCCACCCATCTATCTATTGAACCATTCATCAATCCATTCATCTGCCTATTTAGTTATCTACCCATTTACCCATCCATCTATTGATCCATCCATCTATCCATCCATCCATCCATCCATCCATCCATCCACTTCTCTACCTATTGAACCATTAATCAATCCATCTATCCATCCATCCATCCATCTATCTATCTACCCATCCACCTATTGAACCAACCATCCATCCATCCACCCACTCACCTGCCCATCTGCCTATTGAACCATCCATCAATTCATCCATCTATCCATTTATCCATCCATCCACTCTGAGTGATGGAAGGGCTCTTAGAGTCCATCTGGTCTAGCAAGTGTCACACCTGGGGAGCTCATCAGCTGGGCTGACCCTAGACCCTCAGAGGTCCTAATTCATTGAGTCTGTGGTGGGGCCTGGGAACCTGCATGTTAAACAAGCTTCCCAGGTCATGCAGGTGCAGGTGGTCCTTAGAGCCCTCCCTAGGAACATTGGCTGACTGCCTCACCTCATTTTCTTCAAGGAGGAAACTAAGGCAGAAAGAGTGACTTTCTTGGTTGTGTTACTTGATGATTTTATCAGGATGAAGCCTCAGTTTGGGGTTGGCTCCTTCCCCTCCCCTACTGCCTCTGTGAGTGTGATGTTGGGGGGTAAGTGTGTGTACAAGGCCCCAGAGTGCGGCTGGCAGCCCTGGCCCTGCCCTCTCTCTGGCCCCTCCCCTGTCACTGACATAGCCCTGACTCCCACACCACGCCTGTCGGGGACCAGGGATTTATTCCTCTGGACCAGCTTCCCACCCTTTATTTTCTGTGTTATTTATGTCCCTTGCCTTTTATCTCCCTCCTGGCTGTCCCGCGAGGCCCATTATGTCACTTTGGCTGTGGCCACATCAATCTGCAGCCTGGGAGCCAGGCCCCCCAGCCCATCCTCATTATTCATTTTCCAGGTTTTGCTGAGGCCCCCGGCAGCTGTCGGGGAGCATGCATGGCCCCGACTAGTGTCCTCCTCGAAGAGGACCATTGTGAGGGAGCCCTAGAAACTGTCGGGTCTGATGGGCCACGGGCGGCTCGTCTGGCTCGAGACTGAGGTGACCCTCCAGGAGTTAGTATGGCCGTAGGGACAGTGGTCTGGCTGTGAGGTCTCCAGAGTACTGGCCTGAACTCAGCTGCCTGCGACGCCCTTGGTGGGTCAGTGACTTCCAGGCCCAGGCTCTTTATCAGTAAGATGGGGGCAGGGGTGGACAGTATGATCCAGACCGTTGCTTCTAGGCTCCCTGGCATGTGACAAGGGCTTTCCAAACTGTGTTTTATAAATTAGTAAGTGTTTCTGAACATGGTGGGGGTAGTGCCATAGCGGACATTTGGGACTTTCTGTGTAGAAGAGGTGTGGGGGGTTCAATGGCAGCTCCTGAAAGATGTGTTCGTGTCTCACACCTGGAGCCTGTGGATGCGCCTTTATTTGGAAAAGCGTTTGGCAGTTCTGACTAAGGTAAGAATCTCAAGATGAGATTATCCAGGATTTAGGGTGGGCCCCAACTCCAGTGAAAAGTAAGAGGCAAAGGGGGACATACAGGGAGAGGTCCAGGGAACACATACACAGCTCCAAGCCCAGGAACACCTGCGGCTTCTGGAAGAGACAAGGAAGGGCTCTCCCCAGGACTTTCAGAGGGAACACAGTCCTGCCCATTGCTTGATGTCAGACCTCTGGTGTCCAGAGTTGGGACAGAACAAGTCTCTGTTGCTTGAAGTCCCTGTATTTATGGTCATTTGGTATGGCAGCCTTAGGAAGCTCAGGCAAGAAGGAAATGAGTTCCTCACTGCAGGCCTTGTCAGGGCCTTTAGTAGCTAATGTGCATGAGGAAGCTCCAGGGATGCAGGTAGAAGTGTGATGGGAACACTGGACCCAGCAGCATCTCTCACAACAGCCTATGACTTGGCTGAGATGGAGGGGAAGCTGAGTCAGGGCCCCGCCCAGGGGCTGGGTGCCACACAGTAAGAGTGTTTGGGGTCATAGACAAGGGAGTCAGCCCCAGGGGGCCTCTGGGTTAAAGGGTGGCCAGGAGGGGGCTGCTGGAGGGATCTGCCCCCTCCCACTTTTCCAGTCTACAGACAGGCCTGCCGCCTGTCCTGAAGTCCTCTCCCGCTTGCCAAAGAGGGGTCAGGGGCTCCTGCACCCTCAATATCTTCACTCTGCAGTCAGTTTTGTTTGGTAGCCCAGGGAGCAAAGGACCATTAATAATTAAACTGATTTTTCCAACTTCGATTTATTGAGCAGTTACTAAATGCCAGACCCTGTGCTGAGAGCTTTGTGCATGCTAATTTATTCCTCACAACTCACTAATATTAATCCAATTTTATAGATAAGAACCCCATTTTACAAACGGGAAGGGAGGCACAGAGAGGTTGAATAGCTTGCTCCAAGGCACACAGCTAATGAACAGGAGATTCAGGTTGTCTGATGCTCTTAACCAAGATGTCTATCATACTACCTTCTCCAGATGCAGGGATTTGGGGGCCATCATGTCAGGTGTGGAAGAATGACTCTGGGAGGGGATATGCATTCATTCACTCACTCATTCATTCATTCATTATTGCCTGCTTCCCTCTTGACGGTTGGTAGGTCCATCTCAGGCCACACTGCTGAGCCTGGAGTTCCTGGCTCTGTGAGCCTTTGCACAGCTTGCTGAGGGAGGAGACCAGGGATGACAGGGATCACAGCCACAGGCTGTAGCCCAGGGCTTTGAATCCAGCCTCCGTTCTCAGGGACCGTGTCACAGAACTCAGTTTCTCTTCTGTTCACTGAACTAGGTTTTCAAGGGCAAACAGGAAGGGAGACTCGGGCTGCAAGATGTAGAAGGCTGCACTTGAAGCAGGCACTGCCTTGAGGAGTTGAGTCCCCTGCCTGGGAGTGAGGATGGGATGGGCCACAAATGGATCCCGGGCCCACAGCCAGCAGGGGAGGTAGGAAGTCTGGGAGACTGACACGAGGACAGATGAGACACCCAGTCTTCAGTCTCAAGGTCTTCCCCTGACATGAGTCTCTGCTGAGTGACAATAGCTCCATTTCTGGACCCCACAGTGTGCCAGGTGTTTTTCTAGGCGTGCTGCATAAAGGATCTCATTTAGTCTTCACAGGAAAGGAGGGACCTGCAGCTGCTGTTAACTCCATTTAACAGGGGCGCGATCCAGGCTCCTTGCGGCTGTCCTCCTTGCCCACGGGTGCTCTGATGAGGTCTGTTTGACAAAGGCCTATCTTTAACCAGATGACATTCAACATGATTAGCAACAGGGGCTTTGGGGACTTTGGCCCATGTGTTGAGATGCCTCTCGGGAGCCTGCCCAGTGTGCAGCCACCGTCATCCATTCTCCTTGTAACCCAAACACATGCCTGGAATCCTGCTGGGGAGAGTGAACACCCCAAAATGTAGCTACTCCTTTTCTCATGATCATTGTCGTTACTGATCAGTCTGTCTGGGATCATGGGGTTATGGGACCATTCTGTTCCATTCTTCCCCAGACTCTCTCCCAGACACATTTCCCAAAGCTCTTATTTACAGGCCGTCTGGCTGCTGAAGACTCTTCAGCGGCTCCCTCCCTTTGTCTACAGGAAAACCCCCAATGCTTCCGCCTGCCATGCCCAGCTCTCCACGCTGGCGCCACGCTCCCTCTGCAGGTGGACTTCCTTCCTCTGCTCAAGTCAGGCCCTTCGCCAGGCTGCTTCCTCCTCACGCCCCAGCCTGCCAGGTGCCTCCCTCCCAGGGTGCCCCTCCAGATGTGCTCCTCATCCTCTTTACTGCTAAAACTCCCACCAAGAAGCCCTCGGTCACCCAGCTTGAATCTTCTACCGCTAGCCCTGTTCTGTTAATACCTGTTCACTGGCCCCCAGCAGCCTGCTCACACTTGATTTTAGTAAAAAAAATCTAAGAAGGAATAAAATCCATCTCTAGATGTTAGAATGCACTTCCCAGATGTCAATGTGCCTGGGGATCTTATTCAAATGCAAAGCCTGACACTGGAGGCCTGGGGTGGGGGCAGATGCTCTGCATTTTTTTTTTTTTCAGTACTGGGGATTGAACCCAGGGGCATTCTACATGTGTCCAAGCTACACCCTCAGCCCTATTTCTTTATTCCTTATTTGAAACAGGGTCTCACTAAGTTGTAGAGGACCTCACTAAATAGCTGAGGCTGCCTGCAAACCTGCGATTCTCTTGTCTCAGCCTCCCAAGAACTAGGGTTACAAGCATGAGCCACCATGCCCGGCTGATACTCTGCATTTCTTCTTATTGTAAGCATTTTAATGTGCTTTTATTGGTGTATAATAGTCTCACATCATAATGTAAATCATGTTGACAATGACATACATGCACACAGCACTTGGTGCCCTCCACCACTGCCCCATGCTCTGAATTTCTAAGGGCTCCCAGGTGAGGCAGATGTTGCTAGTCCTGGAACCCCACCTTAAGTGCAAGGTCAAGCATGTGGCAGATCCTCTAGTCCCTTGGTTCTCAGCCTGGAAAACACTGCTCCTGGGTACCACTCCATGCCTCCTTTTGTCAGGATGGGAGGGGCAGGCAATGGTAGGATTGCAGAGCTCTTCAGGCCACTGATGGGCAGCCAGGATGACAGCCCCAGTCTGGATACTTCCTTACCCCTGGCAGGTGTGTTTTTACATGGAAAAAGGGTGCTTAGGTTAGAAGCTCTTGGAGAGCAGAGGCCTGATTTCAAAGGCAAGGGGTAGGCCAGGGAGCCAGAGCGCCATAGCATTTGGTGAGTGGGTGGATGTCCATTTACTGCTGGGCATTTTGAGGGCATCTAGAGAGAACATTGCCCTGGACAGCCCCAGGCCCAAGGCATAGACAGACACAGCTCAGGGAGGATTGGGAGCATGGCCAAGGAGCAGCTTCATGAGGAGCTCCCTTCTCCTGCCCGCCAGCCCAGCAGGGTAGTAGCATGCCAAGAACTCCCTCCCAGGCACCCAGGAAACCTCTGCAGAGTTGAGTCGGAAGGCACAGGGCGCCCTCTGCTGGGAGGTTGGAGCTTTTTCTTCCCTGGGATTCCCAGCAGGAGGAGACCCAGGACTCAGCGGGTACAGGAGAGAAGGGGTGCTGGTACCTGTTGCCTATAGAGCCCCTAAAATGGAGGAAGTCAGGGGAGGCAAGCTGTTCCATGTCTCTTCTCTGTCTCTGGATTCCAGGGTCCACTGAGCCCAAAGCGGGTGGGGCAAGGGGCCACAGGCTTGGCTTTGGAGGGCGGGACACGTGTAGTCACACAGCTGAATCTTCACACTGCATCAAGCTGCGGTGGCTCATGTTCAGAGGCAACAGGACTGAGGCATGGCTTTGCTGGGCCTGCAGGAGGGCTCAGCTGCTTTTAGCACCCACAGCTTGTGGTACACAGCGCACTGGGGTCCATGTGGGGCCAGTGTTAGGGTCAGTGCTGATGGGACTTAGAATGCAGTCTGGGGCTAGGCCTGGGGCCTGGGGTCAGCCTGTGCCCAGGCTCTAGTCACCAGGTATGCACCAGTGGGCGGGTACATCGCACTCAAGGCCAAAGTCATCTGCCCACAGTGAAGGAGGCCTGTGTCCAAGAGCCCTAGGCAGGAGAGGAAGGCTGGGAAGGGGAGCCTGCCTCAGTTTCCCCCACTTCCTCAGGCTTTCTGAGCTCTGTCTCAGGTGCAGTGCCTCACTGTAATCTCTACAGAGTTTCTTGTAAGTGCGTGCTCTTGGTCCAAAAAACAAAAACAGGGCTGGATGGGTGATACTGAGGGTATTCTTGGTGTAGAATTAACGTATTAACATGATTGAGGCTACCGTAAACTAGGTATGTGGGACACGGGGTCTGAGGACAGGTTTCCCGGGTCTCTGCTGAGCCCACAAACCCACCTGGAATCATGTGGGATTTGTTCAGGTCTTATTTTTCTGTGGTTCCCACCAGATTCTCAGAGCGCCATAACCAATAGTTCAGAATCCTCGCCTAGGCTCATCCCAAGCTTCTTTTAAACACTTTTTGTTGCAGCTTTATCAAGGGATAACTGGTACAAGATAAACTACTGATTGAAAAGGTCCAATTGGACGCTGTTTTGACTCGTGAAATGATGACAGCTTAGACAATGAATTTATTCATCACCCTCAGAAGTTGATCTGCTCTCTCACTAGAGATGAGTTTGCATTTTCTAGAATGTTCTATGACTAGGACCATAGAGTATATACTATTTAGGGTCTGATTTCTTTCTCTCAGTCTAATTATTTCAATAGTTGTCCTGGATTTTGTGTGTCAACAGTTCATCACT
This sequence comes from Graphiurus murinus, assembly GCA_004027655.1. Taxonomy (NCBI): domain Eukaryota; kingdom Metazoa; phylum Chordata; class Mammalia; order Rodentia; family Gliridae; genus Graphiurus; species Graphiurus murinus. Next base: position 24,174 of record PVLC010015573.1, read on the forward strand.
TTTTATTGCTGAGTGGTATTCCATTGTGTGGGAGTGCCACATTTGTGCATTTATCTGATGATGTACATTCGGGTTGTTTCCAGCTTGGAGTTCTTACAAATAAAGCTGCTATGGACATCTGTGCATATGTATCTGTGTGGACACATGCTTTCTCTTGGGCAAATACCTAGGAGCAGAAAGAAACTGCCAGACTGTTTTCAAAAGTGGTTGCACCATTTACAAGCGTGCAGCAGTCTATGAGAGTTCCAGGTGCTCCACGCCTGGCTAGTGTTCGGTGTGGTTGGTCTCTTCAAGCCAGTTTTATCCAGTATAGTGGCTGAGTTGTATCTTGTGCTTTTAATTTTCATTTCCTCAATCACAAAGGATGCTGGGTATCTTTTCACATGTTTCTTTGTGTCCCTTCTTTGGTGAATTGTCTATTCAAATTTTCTGCTCATTTAAAAAGCTAATTTTGCAAGGTTTTTGTTTGGTAGATAAATGTATTGAAAATATCTTTCCAAGTGTATGCTTTACCTTTTCATTTTCATGACCATATCTATTGAAGAGCAAACTTTTAGATTTTTGATGAAGCCAAGTTTATTTATTTTTCTTTTATGGTTTTTGCAGTATACTTACAAAATCTTTGCCAAACCCAAAGTCACTCAGATTTCTCCTGTGTTTTCTTTAGTAGTTTTATAAGTTTAATGCTTATATTTAAGTCTATAATCCTTAAGCTAATTTTTATATATAGTGCAAGTTATGAATCCAAATGTCTTCCTTCCTTCCTTCCTTCCTTCCTTCCTTCCTTCCTTCCTTCCTTCCATCTTCCTTTGATATGGGTATCTAATTGCTTCAGCACCATTGATTAGAAAGATTATCTTTACTCGTTGTCTGGCACTTTTGTAAAAAAAAAACCAATTGACCATAAATATATAGATTTGCTTTCAGATTTTTTTTTTTTTGTGATACTGGGGATTGAACCCAGGGCATTCTACCTCCAAGCTACACCCCCAGCCCTATTTTTATTCTTTATTTTGAAACAGGGTCTCACTAAGTTGCAGAGGGCCTCACTAAATAGCCAAGGCTAGCCACGAACCCAGATCCTCTTGTCTCAGCCTCCCAAGTACTGGGATTACAAGTGTGGGCCACTATGCCTGGCTTGATTTCAGATTCTTTATTATTTTCCATTTATCTATTTCTCTGATTTTATTACAATATCACACTATCTTATAGTTTTATAAGAAGTCATAAAATCAGATAGAGTAACTCTTTTAATTTTGTTCTGTTTCAAAATTTCTTTGCTATTCAAGTCCTTTGTATTCCCATAAAACTTTAAAATCCATTTATAGTTTCTACCTGCTGATATTTTGATTAGGATTCCATTGACTCTATATCAGCATCCTTACAAAATTGAGTCTTCCAACCCATGCGCATAGAACATCTCTCAATTTATTTAGTGCTTTAATTCTTTCCTTAACACTTCATAGTTTTCAGTATACATCTTTTGTCAAATTTATCCCTAAATATTTTATACTTCTCCATACTATTGTAAATGGTGATGTTTCCAATTTCAGTTTTTGAAATTGTTGCTATTTATAGAAATTCAATTAATTTTTATATTTTCATCTTGAATTCTATAACCTTTTAACTCACTTATTAATTCTAGCAGCTTACTGGAGGTTCAACAAGATTGTCTACATAGACCCTTATACCCTCATGTTACCTGCAAATAAAGACAATGTTGCCTTTTCCTTTCTAACCTGGATGCTTTGAATTTTATTTTCTTGCCTTATTGCTCTGGCTTCAACCCAGTGTAATACCAAATAGAAAGAGTAGTAGTGGGTAGCCTTGCCTTGTCTCTTGTCCTAGGGAATACATATTTTCAATATTTCATCCTTTACTTTCACTCTCCTTAGTAAGCTTAAGGGGGCACCCTTTAGGGCTAGTGGGAGGACCCAGAGCTTGACCTGGGCATCTTGCTCTTCTTTCTGTTGTTTTGGTGGGAGCCCCACAGAGGCTGCACGTGCCTTGGAGGTGAGATAGTAAGCTCTCCACTCTATGCCTGGGATGGTACTCAGCTTAATAAATCTCCCTGGTCTACCAGGTCACTGAATCTTTCCAAGAGGGTCTGTGTCCTTTGCCCTGCCCCTTCTGCCTTTCTCCTGGACCTGAAGCAGCCCAACTTCTCTCCTTCCCTTCTCTTCTCCAGAAACCTGAATGGAAGGAGACGTGAAAGAAGAGGGCTCCAATTTCTCAGCATCAGGTTACTTTCACGCAGCGTCCTCATTCAAAAATAAACCTGCAGAGCAGGGCACAGGGAGGGGGTGGAAGAGACAGGAGTGAGCTGTTAGCGGAGCTCTGCTTCCAGGTCGTATTTTTAGGGCTGGTATTTGGGTTTGGCCTGGGGTCAAGGGACTGGAAAATGCAAGGCATTTCCTCTTCCTGTCAGCTGAGACACTGTGTGTGTGAGTGTGTGCGCCAGGGCCCTGCCACCTTCCCATTTAGCACCTCCAGAATAGCAAACAAAACACACTTCCTCCTGGTCCTCCTCTGAGTCTGCACCCTTCCAGCCCTTTCAGTCTTGCCTTATCTTGGGACACTCTCAAGGGGTCTCTCAAGACCACCAAACTGATTCCTGCAAGGACAGGAGCCCCTTGCCACTGTGGACCAGTGGGGATGGTACACCAGTTGGGCAGTGCACAACTGTTTCACTGCATAACCTAGCTTGCTTCTGACCTACTGGATCAGAAAGCAGTCTCTAGTATCTCATCTCTTGAGTTTACACAAAATAGGAAACAAAACCAGCAAGCAAAACACACCTGTTCTTTCGAGATTGTTGAACTGTTAATTTCTTTTACCTGAGACTTAACAAGCGCTTGTTGACATTACTAGCCATTCATTTCATGAATCCCTAACACTGACAGTGTGCCAGGCAGCACAGAGGTGTGGGCACACAGCTGAGATGGAGGTCTTTGCTGTTGCAGAGACTACATTATAGCTTGAGGAGACAGACAAAACAAAGATAAACAAAAAGGTGAGACAGTCCAGAGAGTGTTAAGTACCATGTAGACAATTACAGATGTCCTGGGCAGGTTGGGGAGGGCCTGCTTTAAACCCTGATGAGAAAAGGCAGCACAAGGGAGGTGGCATTGGAGCTGTCACCCACTGACAAGAAAGAGCCAGCCAGGTGGACATGGGGCAGAGCCCTCCTGGTGTCCTCACAGGAGCCTGGCAGGGAGGGTGAAGCCACCTCTTGCTCTCAGCCTCTCCTCACCAGCCTGTGGCATCTCTCTACCCTCTTCAACCGAGGGAAAACCCTAGTAGCCTTGTGTTTGTACATGGAGAGGTCTTGAATCTTCTATTCACTGAAGCTGGCCCTTTGTTCCTCTCTCTCAACAGAGCCAGGCGCAGAGAGGAGTCACTTGGTTTCTTCTGAGGTGATGTTTACAGCGGGTCTCCCCCGTAAGCCCTCTGCCACTTGGATATTTGAGGTTCACTCAGAGGGAGGAAGTGGACTTCCTTCAAGGCTGTTCTGGCTAGTGTGACAGGAAAACCAGGATCGCCAGGTCAGGCTGGTGAAGAACAGAACTGTTTCCACCGGGAAGGGAATGCTGGGTAGGAGCCCAACTTCCAGAGCCCAAAGCCCAAAGCCCATGGGTACAAAGCCTGTCTTGGCTTCCTCATGGCTGAGGCCTTAGGGAAGGTGCTCACTCTCTCTGCGTTTCAGTTTTCTCATTCAGGACAAGGGGGAAGGACATATCTGTGGCCAAGAGGCTGTGAGGACATGGTGAGTTACCATGCACAACGGGAACATGGCATTGGGTGGGCAGGAGTGTGTCTTGGCTCTCTGCTTTTGTGCAGGTGGGATATCCAGCCATGGCAAGTTTTCTTCCATTCACCGGGGACTTCTACAAATACATTATTGGTTCATTCACCAGAAACTTGATCTGCAAGAGACAGAGCTATGCCCGGGCAGAGAGAGTGTCTGAGTGTAAGATTTTAATATGTGGGAGGGAAAGTGGATGGCATACATGGGGCTGCATTTCCCCATCTATGAGCCGGTGTTTTCAGCTTGATTGTGTGGGGATCTGCCTTTGCACCTCTGGACACAGTTACTAATTGCATTCTATCAACAAAGCCTGTCATCTATCCATCTATTCATCTACTCATCTGTTCATCTGTCCATCCATCTGTCCATCTGTCTGTCCATCCGTCCATCAGTCCACTTACCCACTCACCCATCTGTTAATCTGTTCACACACTCATCCATCCATCCGTTCATCCTTCTATCCATCCATCTGTCACCCATCCATCTATCCATTCATCCATTCAACTATCCATCCATCCATCCATCCATCCATCCATCCATCCATCCAACAAACATTTTCTAGAAACTCTTTTTTGCTAGGTGTCTGTCATGCTGGTTTTGCAAAGGTGAATAGCTCATCCTGAGTTCCCTGCAAAACAGAGCCTGTGCTAGAGCTTGTGTATTGTTTCGTGGTGGAGTGCAACCCCAGAAGCAGTGCAAGGGGCAAGGGAAGCAAGGCAGAGAGGAAGGACAGTAAATGCAGTTGTTCGTGTGACCTGATGTAAGGGCTGGGGGCAGAGGTTTGTCCTGATGACACCACACCTGCCAGCTTGCCACAGTTTCCTGAAGGAGTTGAGTTTTGAGCTAAGCAACTGTAAGTTAATCCTTGTCCTCTGTGCTTTCCTTTCTTCATCTTTTAAAAATATTTTTAAAATTTGTGATGAAACATGCACAACATAAAATTCACTGTTGTAACCATTTCTTTCTTTCTTTCTTTCTTTCTTTCTTTCTTTCTTTCTTTCTTTCTTTCTTTCTTTCTTTCTTTCTTTCTTTTTTGTGGTGCTGGGGATTGAACTCAAGGGCATTCTACCTCCGAGCTACACCCCCAGCCCTATTTTTTTTTATTCTTTATTTTGAAACAGGGTCTCACTAACTTGCGGAGTGCCTCACTAGGTAGCAAAGGCTGGCCGTGAATCCGGATCCTCTGGTTTCAGCCTCCCAAATGCTGGGATTACAAGCATGCGCCACCACACCCGACTTGTTGTAACCATTTCTGAGTGTATAGCTCTGTGGCATTAGGTACATTCACATCATTGTTCAACTTTACCAACATCCATCTCCAGGACTTTTATACTGTGCAAAATAGAATCTCTGTGCCCATTAAATAACACCTCCATTCCTTCTCCCCTGAGATCCTAGAAACCCCCCTTCTGCTTTCTGTCTCTATAGATCTGACTCCTTTAGGTGCCTTATGTAAGTGGAACAACCTCACTATATTTATCGTTTTGTGACTGGCTTATTTCACTCAGCATGCTGTCCTCCAGGCCCATCCATGCGGTGGCATGTGCTTGCATGTCCTTCCTCTATAAGGCGATATCTATTCCACTGGATGAATTTTATCTACATTTTACTTACCATTGGATTGCTTTCACCTCTCGGCTATGGTGAACAATGCTGCTGTGAATGTGGGTGCACGTGTATCTGAGTCCCTGCTCTCAATTCTTTTGTGTGTGTATCTGCAAGCAGGCTTATGGGATCATATGGTAATTCTACATTTAAGTTTTGGAGGAACCGCCATCCTGTTTTCCACAGTGGTTACAGCTTTGACATTCTGTAGGGCTTTCTTTTAACCAGGGGCCATTGAGAATGGCAGCTATCCCCCCAGATGAAGGGCATGCCACACGCACCGAGTTCCTTCCCTTCTTCTTCGCAGTAGCTTAGGGCTGTCACGATGCTCTCAGTACCTGTTGCCACACTGACTATGAGGTGATGTTGTTCCCCTTATGAAAAAGGGGCACACTGAGCCTCAGAGTCTACGGCAATCAGCTGCTGTTCTTGCCCAGCCTCCATCCCCCTCCTGGTGACATTCCTGCATCTCCACTGAGGAGCTTCCTTCCCTGTTGACCCAGTGGGAGCCAACTCTGGCCCTTGGGGACAAACAGGACATCCCTTTCCTCTGGACACAGCGATTGGTTCAGTTGAGTTCCATAACCCAAACCCGGCCAACCAGAACCTGGGAGCATCTTCTGAAAATTTGCTAATGTGGGGGAAGCAGTTTGCTTTCAACTGGGATTGCTGATGTTAGCTGTGGTTGCCCACTTCTGCCACCCTTAAGGATGACCATAATCGAGCATGACACTAACCTGCAAACCTGGAGGTGAAGAGAGAGAGACTCCAATGTCATTGGCACAGCTGGATCTAACTATACCTGAAGCTATTAGATCTGCTGTTGGACTTCTCATTAAAGGAGTCAATAAATCTCTTTCTTAGATTGAGTAATTGAGTTGAAGTGCTCTCTCTTACACCTGAAGGGAATGCTCACTAATTCAGAGAGCTTAAGAAACCCATTCAAGACCAGCCAGGAAGTAGTGGTGTCCCCAAATCAGGGTCCTGACTTGGATCTGGAGCCTGACTCAGGATCAGGAATAACCTCTTAGAACTCTGCGGTCAGCATTCGAGGACAAGACTAGATCCTAGCTGAAGTATTGTAGGAACCAGCAGTCACAAAGCCCTGTACTTATGAGCTGAGCCTGTAGGGAGTTGGCAAGTTTCAGCATAGTCCCTCTCCCCTTTTTATGGTCCACAAGCTAAAGATTTTTTTTTTTTTACATTTTTAAGTGGTTAAAGAAAAATCAAAAGGAGACTATTTTGTGGCATGTGAAAATTATATGAAATTTACATTTCAGCGTCCATATAATGTTTTGTTAGGACACAACCACATTTCTTCATTTAAATGTGGTCTACAACTGCTTTTGCCATGCAATGGCAGAATCAAGGAGCTGCCAAAGAGATGCCTAAAATGTTTATTACCTGGCCTATCTAGAAAATGGGTGCCAACAGCGGCTGTACACTGAGCTCCCTCCTTAGCTTGCAGTGGCTCTCTTCCCAAGCTGTCCTTTTTTGCTTCCCCTTCCTCAAATCCTGGTCCTTAAAGAAGCAGGGCCATCATGAAATCAGCAAGAACAAGGAAAGCATTGGCCATCCTTCTATCCATCCATCAGAATAGAAGGCTTGGCCCCCACTGGAACATCAAGCCCTGGGATCAGGGAAGGAGACTTCCCGGTGAGAGACTAAGGAGCATCACCAGGAGGGGAGATGGAGGCTGGGCAGACAGGAATGGCAGCTGTTTGCCTTAGACTCTGAGGCTCAGTGTCCCCTTTACATAAGGTGAATGACACCACCTCATAGTGTGGTGACAGGTAACAAGAGCATCATGATAACCCTTGCTGTCCTTGTTCTTAGCACTTAGCACATGCTTGGTGCTTGGTGATCAGAGGGTGCTGGATCAATGGTTAAGTACCTACATGGCACCTCTGTGCCCTGTCTCCGCTTACACCCTGTGTGACATTGGGCTAGTTGCTTCACCTCTCTGGCCTCAGTTGCTTCCCACAAAATTGAAATAATAATAGTACCTACCTTATGGTGTCCTCCAGATCAAATTAGTCCTCATGTATAAAGTGCTTCAAAGAGTGCCTGTAGAAAGTAATTGCTGGATAAGATCCTAACTGTTATTCTCATGGGATTAATCTCCACAGAGAATCCTGGGATCTACCTATGATTGAACCTGGCCTATATTTGGCCTAGTGCCCCAGTAAGACCAAGGCTGTTCGGGAAGCTGAGACCTGGCCTCCCGACCAGAGCCTCATGAGGCTGGGCTGCAGTACACCCTACCTGGAGGCAGCTAGGGACTCAGATGGGGCCTTAAAGGCAGGGGCTCCTGGGCTGGGCTCTTACCAACAAAGGTGTGTGTGTGTGTGTGTGTGTGTGTGTGTGTGTGTGTGTGTGTGTACCTAAATGAGACATTTGTTGGGGGAAAACAAGGAGCAAGTGTGTCCAGTTGGGGATGGCTAAAAGCATCCCCACAGATCTGCAGATGGTGGTCAGTTTCCATGGCTGAGCAGACCCTGGAGCTGCCAGGGTGCCTTGGGCTCCACTCGTGGGGCATGACCCAGCTGAGCCCCTAATTGTACCTCACGTCTGGCCCAACATCCCCTATTCTGGTGGATCAGGGCCCAGGGCAAGCAGAGGAGTAGGACCCCCGAGGTGGGTGGGGGAAGAGGGTAGAGAGAGAAGGCAACCTGGGTCATCCCCTGTGCTCCCAATTCACCTGATCTCTTTAGCCCAAAGGTAGGCTGAAGGAAGACAGGCAGAGTTGAAAGGTCCTGGGACTTTTGCCCAGGCAGAGGTTGCCCAAGAAGTTCTGAAAGACCTGGGGAGGGGCCCTCTTGGACCTACTGCCTCTCCCAGCCTCCAGCTTTGTCTAGCCCAGCCCTCGCCTGGCCTAACCATAGCCCTAGGTCCCTCCCTGGCCCTGCAACTCCACTGTGGGTATGAGGGTCTCCCACAAGAGAGAAGGAGGGTCTTCCTGGGCTATCTCAGCACCTGTTCCTCGACAGCAGCATCAGAAGGTGTCAAAAAGCAGTGGGCTCTGAAGAACCCAGCTTCGGGTGTCCAGTGCACTCGTGTGCACATGTCTACACACACACACACGCACATGCACACACAGAACATATGTACCAGGCACATGCACTCACACTCCCCACGCCTACAAAGTTACACTCCCTTTTCCCACTGCACCCCTAGACTGCTCAGACCCCAATTCCTCCTTCTGGGTGTACCCAGGCTGCCAACTCACCCAATTGAACCATGTCTAACGCTATGGCTCTGATCCTAAGCTTATCTGAAGGCTCAAGAAGGGCAGCAGGTTCTCATATACCATCTGGGCTCCTGGCTCCCTCCCCTGGAGACTCATCTTAGGGGCATTGTTAAAGATCCCCAGAACCAGGTCCCAGCCCAGACCTGGGGGATTGGCATCTCGGTGGTGGTAGTGGTAAGTGGGTAGGAAGGCTGGGATCTAATAGGCTTTGGGGACCTCTGGGGTTGGATGGACTTAGTAACCTGATTGAGCCCAATCCCCTCACTGTTAAAATGCAGAAACCAAGGCTGAGAGCAGGCGAGTGGCCTGCCCAAAGTCACACAGCAATTGTGTAATCTCAGGTCTCCTCACTCCCTGTCCCCAGGCTTTGAGTCTATAGAGATCCCTGTAGCCTCCACTGTCTCCACCAGCCCTGAGTGCCTCCCACCCCTGCCTGCTTCTCAGCAGGGGAACCAGCTGGCTCTCAGGTCCTGTAGGGCCCTGGGGGCCAGGGCCAGCTCCCACCAGGTAGCACACCAGAGCAGAGGCTGGGTCAACTGTCCCCATCCTCCCTTCCCCGTGTGGAGGCCCCTGCCTGGAGGCCCGCCTTAGGGAAGGCAGGGTTGGGCTCCCTGCAGTCACAGATGTTCACCACAACATGCTGTGTCCCCCACCCCACTCCTGGGGGAGGCCGGAAAGAGGAGTCCACACTGCCCCAACATCTGGACTGTGCAGAGAGCCAAGATGCACCATGCAGATGTTTTCAGAGCGTGAGGCTGCATGTTGGCAGAGAACTGACATCTGGATAGAGGTTTGGTGCTTGTGTTGGAGGAAAAAAGTGGATTGCATTCAGTGATTCAGGGCAGTATGAGCACAAAACTGAGATTGGGGTACAGCCCCCACCTGGTTGGCCTCTTTGGGTGGGATTTAGCTCCTACGGGCAGCAGCCAGGTGGCATTAACAATAATAGCTACCATCTGTTGAGCACTCGCTGTTCTACATGGTATATGTATTATCTCATTTAACCCTGACAACAACCCTGTGAGGCTGGTACTATTACTGCCCCCATTGTCTGGGTGACTGAGACACAGAGAGGTCATGCCACTGACCCAGCCTCACCCAGTGAGGCTCACAGAGCAGTGAGCTCTGAAGAATCACTTACAGCCCTGTCCTGTCCCATGAGCAACCCCCCAGGGGTTTCTGGTCAATCCCAAGTACTTTTCTTCCCCCCAACCTCATTTGCATATGGGGGAATTTTGCATAGAGCAAATGAGTTCTGGGAATCCTCCCTTTTTCTGTTTTGGAACTCAGGGGAGGGGGATGCAGCAGGAAATCCAGCCAGGCCCTTCTCCCAGCTGGTGGGTGGCTGGAGGTGCTGGTTCTCCCAGGGCTTCCAAGACCAGGGACTACTTCCTGAAGGATAAGCAAGTTCCCTGCGGCAGAGGGAGCTGTGGCCAAGAGGCTATTTATTTTTCTGTCCCTAAGCCTTTAAGTCATCTGTTTATACAGGGAAGAAAAAGAACTGGGCTCAGTGTCCCTGCTTGGGGCCCTCCTTCCCCCAGCCTGGGCCTTTCAGGCTGAGCCAGTGGTGGTCATGGACAGGGGACAGCTCTGCAGCCTGGAATCACAGGGTCAGGATGCTGACCAGGCCTGGCCCTTGTCTCTCCAGGCCCAGTCCTCAGGCCTACTGGGCTGGGCCAAGCGGGGGTTAGGAGTTTGGATGTAACATCTAGCCTCACTCTGTGCCCCCGCCCCCAGCGCTCTCCCTGCAGGCATCCAAGCTTTGGCCTCTCCTCTCCTCATCCCAACTCAAGAGCAGCCAGGTGGCAGCCATTCACAGACTGGTGAGAATGTGCGCCAGCCCAAGCCCCGCCCTCTCTTCTTCCCCCCTGGCAGGACAGTTTGTGTCCCCATATCAGAGGTCATCAGGGTCAGGTGACATAGGGACCAAGAAGGGGAGTGGGGAGCTTCCTGGACTCTGAGCCCCCCTGGGAGGCAGGCTGCTCTGGCTCTTCCATTCCATACACACTGTGCTCCAGGCAGAAGCAGCAACAGGAACAGAGCCTCCAAGACGGGCAGGCACATTGCTGGGAGCCACGCAAAGATGGTGTGGCAGGGTACAGTTGGAGATGGGGCTGGATCTCCAGAGCACTGCAGTGAGTTATTTTAAGAAAATGCAACCTCTCTGCCAGGAAAATGTAAGAAAAAGCAGCTCTGTTTCCAGAGAGGGAAACTGAGGCACCAAATGAGGTCAAGAGAAGGTGCCGAGGGCTTCTTCCTCCTGCTAGGTACTGTGTTTCTCGGGGGAGAGGAGGGAGTCTGAAAGGGCTCCTGATTGAGGATTGGGGCCTGGGTCTGCCCCACCTCAGCTAGTGGCCCTCTGGGTCACCCTGAGCTTCTATCATACTGACCACCAGCCACTGGAGAGGCCTCCCACAGAGCTGTCCACACTGCTGTCTGCACTAGGCTGGGCCTCCCCCATTGCTGGCCCCTGATGGGGTTTATAGAGCAGCAAAGGGAGGAGGAGCCAGCTCGGGTCTGCGTGGTGCCACACTTGCTCTTGCTCACCCAGCAGTAATGGAGGGAAGAGACACGCTCCCTCTGTGTTTCTCCTTGACCTTTGAGGCCCCAGCCCAGGAAGATGGTGGGCCAGTATATACAGAACCTCCCGTCTGCAACCCGGATCCTCGAGCAGCCACAGACCAGCGGGGTCCGGCTCTGTCACCCCCTTGGCTTCTCACCTGTTCTCAAAGAAAGGGGCCAGGATCCCCAGGGGCTCTGCCCTGGGGACTGTGGCCTGGCTTCCAGGAGTGCTGTCCCCTCAAGCGACCAGGTCATAGACAGACCTAGTCTGTCCTACTCAGGAAGGCCAAGGCCTGTGGGACATTCTTGCCCCCTCAGCTCCTGTGGGCCTGCTGCAGAGGACACACAGCTGGCCTGGGTCTGTGGCCAGTGACCCTCTTCCTGGCTGCCCTGAGAAGCAGAGAAGGAAACAGCCCTGAGCTGCTCAGGAGTAGAGGGCTGCAAGCAGGGGCCAAGGGCAGCCCAGCAAGGGACTCCAGGCGCTTGCCCTCCAAGGCCTAGACTTAGCTCTGCTTCACCGAGAGGCCTCAGACGAGTCACACACTCTATCTGTGTCTGGGTTTCTTCTTGGAAAAATTGCAAGACAAATTCTTGTTTTTCTCTTCCTTCTTTCTCTCACTTGGAAGGAAAGGGTAAGATGGTCTTCCTGTCAACTCTGTCAACATGCAAGTGCTAAACAAGATACTAGCAATGCGCATTCAAAACCACATCAAGAAAATTATACACCATGACCAAGTCGGGTTCATCCCAGGGATGCAAGGCTGGTTCAACATTCGAAAAACAATACACGTAATTCACCACATAAACAGACTCAAAGACAAAAATCACATGATCATCTCAATTGACACTGAAAAAGCATTTGACAAGATCCAACACCCATTCATACTAAAAGCACTACAGAGAATTGGAATAGAAGGAACATATCTCAAAATCATAGAGGCAATATACAATAGGCCTACAGCCAACATCATATTAAATGGAGAAAACCTGCAAGAGTTCCCACTAAAGACAGGAACAAGACAAGGATGTCCATTATCACCTCTTCTGTTTAATATAGTACTCGAGACTCTAGCCAGAGCAATAAGGCAAGAGAAGGAAATCAAAGGGGTAAAAATAGGGAAAGAAGAACTAAAACTATCCCTTTTTGCAGACGACATGATACTATACTTAGAAGACCCAACAAACTCAACCAAAAAACTTACAGAACTGATCAACAAATTCAGTAAGGTGTCTGGATACAAAATCAATCTTAACAAATCAGAAGCCTTTTTATATGCCAACAACAAATCAATCGAAAAAGAAATCCAGAAAGCAATTCCACTCACAATAGCACCCCGAAAAATAAAATACCTAGGGATAAACCTAACCAAGGAGATTAAAGACCTCTACAAGGAAAATTACAGAAAGCTGAAGAAAGAAATCGATGAAGACCTTAGGAGATGTAAGGACCTCCCATGCTCTTGGGTAGGCAGAATAAATATCATCAAAATGGCTATCCTCCCAAAACTGATCTACAAATTCAATGCAATACCCATGAAATTGCCAAGGACACTCCTCACAGACATAGAAAAATCAGTCCTTAAATTCATCTGGAAAAACAAAAAGCCCAGGATAGCCAAAGTAGTTCTTAGCAATAAAAATCATGCAGGAGGCATCACAATACCTGACTTTAAACTCTACTACAAAGCCACAG
>PVLC010015574.1:0-37092 GCA_004027655.1 Graphiurus murinus
ACTGGGGATTGAACTCAGGGGCATTCTACCTCCGAGCTATACCCCCAGCCCCATTTTTTATTCTTTATTTTGAAACCGAGTCTCACTAAGTTGCGGAGTGCCTCACTAGGTAGCTGAGGCTGGCCGCGAACCCGGATCCTCCGGTCTCAGCCTCCCGAATGCTGGGATTACAAGCGTGCGCCACCACGCCCGGCTAACCGGGCTCTTTTCTAGACCAGATTCTCAGCATGTTTAATTTCCTCACCTCGGTGCCTTACCTAACAGGAAGTGACAGTGCCCTGGGACACTCAGACCAGGTTACTGCTGTAGGGCTGGGCTCTTTGGCTCGGCTCAGCAATTGCCAGAGGAGTCTTAAGGGGCTTCTCCACCTTCCTCACCTGAAAGTACAGTTTTGAACCATTTCTGCTATTCAAGGTTTAGAAGCAATGGCTCTTCTAATCCTGTGAGTTTCCTTGTATCTGAACTTTATTCCCTTTCATCTGGGCTTGGAAACTGGTGATTCTTTGTTGCTGATTCTTAGTCTGATTCTTAGTCTGCTGATTCTTTGTTGCTGTGTGTGGGTGGTTCTTGTTCATCCGAGTCCTGAGTCGTCTGCAGTCAAGAGGCTGTCACCGGATCTCTGCTCCCTGACACAACACCTTTGCCACAGACACTGCAGCCTTCCATTCCTGGGGCGAGTCACCAGGAGGAATCGCAGGCCATCAGGTTGTTGACTGGAGGTCTGCTTATTCACCTCGGTCAGGAAACAAGCATTTCTGCACGACCACGTGTTGCAGATTAGCAGACGGATCCTCTTGCTGGAGACCGAGGCATACAAGTTGGGATGACACTTTCGATACCACACACATGCATTTACCTCTAGTCCAGTTTTTGCAAGAATCCTGCTAAATCAGCTTAGAGTCCCTCACCCTCAAAGCATTCACCCTGGATAGCTGATCAAATTCCTCATCCCCTAACATCCTGTCTGATCTCCTTGGCCTGCCTTCAGCAAGAATCTATAGCAAGACTCCCTTACCTTTGATGCTTCCACTTAATTTCCCATCTACCAACCTGCTCTGACATCCCCAGCTGTCAGAGCTGTCCTAGGAGTTGAGCCTGATCTCTCTCCCCTCTTGTGATATTGTGATAGTCTTTGACACCTATCACAATGGTCTTGCATAAAGCTTTCCTTACGGTTTCAACAAGCTCTACATGCTGATGGAATGATGTCAGGGAAAACCAGTATACTACTTGTGATGGACTGAACGTTCGTGTCATCCCAAATTCCTATTTTGAAATCCTAACATGCAATGTGGTATTAGGAGGTGGAGCCCAGGCAATAGGATTGGTGCCCAAAAGACTTGACAGCACGGCAGGAAGACAGCAGCCTGCATCCTGCAAGAGACCCTTCACCAGAACCCCACTGTGATGGCACCCTGCTCTCGTGTCCAGCTTCCTTCCATGACTGTGAGAAACAAGCTTCTGTTGTTGATAAGCCACCCAGTGTGTGGTATTTGATTACAGCAGTCCAAAGATTGAGGCACCCCTTTTCCTTAGGGTTTCTCCACAGGACCACTCTCAATACTGGCACTGCCATTCCACCCAGCCTATGTCTTCTTTATACTCCCTTTGCACATCACTGACACCACATTACTACAGAGCACAATCCCTTATCTGGAAGTAGTAGGGCTAGCTGTTCTAGAATTTGGCATTTTTCCGATTTTTATAAAATATTATGACATACCAATATGGTTTGGGGCAGCACCTGTAATCGAATACATTAACATTTCTGTAACCAAATCTATGAGTATTAATGCTAAGTGGGATAAAGACTATGAAGGCCAGTCAGGGAGGTCAGGTTTGTCTGCCAAGTGAGTTTTTGATAAAAAAAAAAAACCTTTCATTTTGCAGAGATTTTTGGAATTTGCAATTGTACTTATAGCAACAAAGCCTTTTGTAGGAAAGCAACCAAACTCCTGTAAGCATGATTTTCCAACTAGTTACTTTATTCCTGTCCATTAATAATTGTTCTGGTCTTTTCTCTTTAGAAAAGGAAAAATGAAGTTGAATTATACAGTCTAAAATTTTATGGTCCAAAGCAAAACAAAATAGGTCTTTTTTTTTTTTTTTTGCGGTACTGGGGATTGAACTCAGGGGCATTCTACCTCCGAGCTACACCCCCAGCCCTATTTTTTGTTCCTTGTTTTTTGAAACAGGGTCTCACTAAGTTGTGGAGTGCCTCACTAGGTAGCTGAGGCTGGCCTCGAACCCGGATCCTCCGGTCTCAGCCTCCCGAATGCTGGGATTACAAGCGTGCGCCACCACGCCCGGCACAAAATAGGTCTTAATTCTAGACCTATTATAAAAACCTTTCTTTACGTTGCCTAATATTTTGTTTTTTATTAAAACTCTCTAGTGGTTGTGTCAGAGCCAAAATTGAAGGCAGAACTAAAAGAAAACTACTCACAGATGCCTAGAGTATAATATATATGACTCTTCTGACTAGCTGTTACTAAACACAAAACAATATTTGGAGTAGAATTCTAAAGTTTTATGGTACATTAAATTCATATCAATTTTGTGCCTCCTTCAAATGGGGACTGACACTTCAAAGAGACTACTCACCCTCCAACATGCAGGAGGACGAGGAGTCTTCCGAAAGAAATGAGGGAGGATGAGATGTCTTCCTAAAGAAATGACCAACCGAAGTAAGCCTAGATTGAAGTTACTTTAGCCTGGTAAAGTTAAAAAGCCTCTAAAAAGGACAACTAAAGTAAAGAAAAGCAAAATACATTTATTTTTCTCCATCAAAGGATAAAATTTAAGTTATTTTGAACAAAGTGAGACGACAGTCATAAAAGGAAACGGCCACTTGATTATAAGACTATCCACCACATAGATCTTGAGTAGGCTTGCGTCGATCTTCTACAGCACACGTTATTTGTGTGGTAGTTTTGTTTAAACCCATCCGCCATGGCACATCCATAAGGGGAAGACGCATAGGATTAGGAGTGACTGGTCAAATTAGTTGCTCAAATTCTACCCGTACAAGTTCATGGAGTTTAGTGTTTAAAATGGATCTGCAACTAAGCATAAAAATATCTTTAACCAGTCTTTAGGGGAAAAAAAAAATGTTGACATGTAGGACACTTGTCAGGCAAGGTTTTCATAAAGATGATCTCCTGATGGCTTCTTTACTTTGAGAAATATTCTATCTAGAATTATTCAATATGTCTAGTTCAAGGGAATCCTTACAAGATGTGTGAAGTTCAGTTTTAAATAAATACACATTATGGTTATCTGTATATTAAGAGAGAACACAGCAATGGAGGAAAGCATTTACTTGCATTTTCAATTCATTTGCTGAAACAGGGCGTGACTAGTGTGCTTGTGCTCAGCTTCATTCAGTAAAAGCAGAAGCGACAGACTTTACCTGTGCACAGGTTCTTAGTGCACCTATGGGGAGCAAGGGGGATAGGAAGTGTGGGGGGGGGGGGGCTTGTCCAAAGATGAAGCCGTGCCTGTCCAGGAAGGAGTTCAAAAGATAACCCAACTAGTATAAAGTTTTTCAGATACTTAGTATTCAACTAATTTTGTGGACTCAGAGATTCAACCCATCTTCCAATGGGTCTGCACCTGTTACATGAACATAAGAAGTTGCTCAGTAAAATATTTCAAAGGAACAACCCCGCTCCTCTATAAGGAAGTTCAGGGACTCCTGGTAAGTGGTCTAACAAGAGAAAAATAGTGACAGATATTCCAGTCACGACAGAGGTAGCTTTGAAGCTAGATACACTCTTAAAATAGATGTGCATTCATTAGGAAAAAAGGCAGGATAAAAATACAAAGCATGATGAATTGATATTAGCCACTAGGGTCCCATAATAATAAATAAAATAATTCCAAGCCCCTCAACAATAATACATATGTTAAAGAGGGTAAAATTTAAAGAAGAAAGTATTTAGGTTTTATTTTCGAGAGCAGTAGCTGCATAAGCAGTTTTGCGAATGGGTTAAGACACTGGCATAAAACAACTACAAAAGCTTGAAAAAACATCTGTGCACCATTTGCCTCGATAAATCCATTATCTTTGTATTCAAATGTAAAATATTCTGCAATAGTATCCAGTGATTCTAAGAGTGACACTTAGACATTTGTTTTGTTGACATGTTTGCCAGCAAAGCACCTCTTCAAAGGAATCTATGATAAGTGAACAACCATAAAGATAATTTACACAAACTAGTCAAGTGTGGGTCACATACAACACTTTCAATTGCTGGTGGAATCAAACAAGCATCCAGAAACTTTATTGCATTTAGCTCTGCACAACAGAACACTTTTTATTATAAAACTACCAGTTATCTTGTATAGCCATTCCTGGAAAATCCAGTAACTGATTTCCAACAGCAGTGAAGTTGATACATATTGTTTTGCTCTGTAAAAACCAAAACTATCTTTAAATTACTAAAACTTTAACCTCTAATGATATTAATCTCTTAAATATGATATGTAACTGGTTACTTTTATTTTATTCTAAATTCAAAGACAAGGTAACTTCAGAGTTACTTTTTCCCCCCTGAAAAAAGAAAGACTAGAATAAATATCTGAAAGGATAACATTGCTAGATGTTCTGAAACAGGATGAGCAGATTAATTCAGGTTGGTCCTGGCACACTTATTTTAGAATGCCAAATCTCTCTCCAGGGAACTAAAAATACTTGAAAATAGTTTAGTCCTTCCGTACTCTTCTTTTGCGTATTGACTTTATGGGCCCATCTCCAGATCCTGTGCCCTCATCTGCTTCTTTCATCTAGAGAAAAGAATTATGGAAATGTTTATTTTAGTGTAAAAGGCTGACTAGTATGTAGTAGTAAATGATGGATTTGTTCTTCTCCAAAATACATGTTCTAGCAATCAAATGCTGCCTTATACATGTTCATTTACTTCATGCATCTGATCAAAATTTGTGCATGAATTGGTTTGTTCTCATGGTCCATCTTGTGGCATAATTACATTGTCAGAACAGTGTTAAGGGCGCTCCTAATCAGTATCTGAGAAGGAGCGTCACTAACAAGCCCACTCGCCATTTCATTTAAGGACTTGGAACTTAGTCTCAATGTCATGGTCAGCAGCTGCATTTCCACTGTGGGATAATAAGCACTAACTATTCATCACAATATTGCCTGTAAGTAACAAATCCGTGAGCGAATTTTACAGAGACTTTTTCAGAACTTCTGGCATAGAGTACTCCAGAAAAATTAGAATAGAGAAAAAAAGCAAATTGAATGGTCTGAATTTTTTTGTTCCCGTAATTTTTATCTTTCTAGACTATATGCTTGTGAGTCAATTTTTAGAGCAAAATAAAATGAAGATATATGGTTCCACATAAAGATATAATTACCTCTCAAGGTTATAACATACAAAGAAGGACTTACTTTAGCTTACTGACTATAAGACTGGAAGATGGATTTTTTTTTTGGTGGTGGTGGTCCTGGGATTGAACCCAGGGAGAGGCATTCTACCTGTGAGCTACACCTGAAGCCCTATTTTATTGTTTATTTTGAAACAAGGTCTCACTAAGTTTCTAAAGGCCTTGCTAAATTGTTGAGGCTGACCTCAAATCTGTGATCCTCTTGTCTCAGCCTCCCAAGTACTGGGATTACAGGTGTGTTCCACCCCACACCTGGCTGGAATTAAGATATTTTAAAATATAGACATTTGGCTGTAATTAAGATATCTTTTAATTTATACATTTGTTTCACAAATATAACTAGAATATATATTTGAATAAGTGACTACAGGTATCATTATTAAGAACATGAGAGCTGAAGAGTTCCCCCTAAGTATGGTTATTCATACTAGATAATGATTCCTAACGTTCCTTTAAAAACTCAGGAGAGCGTTACGACCAGTAACCAGGTATGTATATTGAATAAGTGTTAGAAAACATCTAAACAATAAGAACTAATTTATTTGGGGGAGCACTGTGTCAGCACAGGGAAGCCACGGCCTGGATACTGTGTAGAAGCAGCCCCTGCTGCAGCGCTGGAGGGCAGGGGACACGGGCTTTGAGTTAGACTGGGTAAAGAAAAAGCTGTGGTTTCTGAGGATTTCTGATTCTATAAAAATTGGCTGAAGGGAAAAAAAAAAAAGGCACTGTGGAAAGTTCCGTTTTATATCAGGATACAAAAAGGGGCAGGCATAAAGTTAACAGAAAAAAACCCCAAAAAAATGCAGTTCACTGAAGATTTGAGAAACACTGAATCAGGCAGCTAGTAACCAACTAGCCAGTGAATGAACTACTTCAAAATGTGACAGTACTGAGACAGTAAGAACGTTTGTGTAACAGCTATAAATTACAAATTATAAATTTTAAATATTTAGTCTGTTTATTATAACTTAATAAAATACTTTAATGGTAAAGTGATTAATTTCTTACAGATGCAATTCTGCCTTAACATTTTGTAAACTGCAGGCTCACTCCGCTATCTTGTTAGACACTAAAATAAGTTATAGTATCTTCTTGCTGTCTTTTTAGTATGCTTTAAAAGCAATATGGAGGCTTTTATGAAAACCGGGAGAAATATGGCAAAAATTCCTTCACAGACCAGATTGCTGCTTTATTCATGTAATTTTGGTGGATAGCAGTGATATATGGGGACCAGCTTCTCTTCTGTCAGAGTGGCTTACCTCATCCTCGGATCCAGACTTATTGGATTTATTGCCCTCTTCTTGCCCTTCTATGACTTCAATTTCTTCTTCGCTTTTTTCCTCGGGTTCACCCTTCTCTTCTAGAACACAGATTTCATTAAAGGCAAAGATTTGATATATTAGAAATGTGTTACTGAAAAGTATTAAATACAACAAAGGGAATTTATTTAAATTCCCAAATTTAAAAGCAAGTTCTTCCTTTCAAAGTTAAATAAAAGTAATTGCAAATACTCATTATTTTACAAGTAGATCATCCTAATGGAGGCAAGGGACAAGCTTGTAGAATTCTGAATGAAATATGAAAACCAAAGAATGATTATTATCTTTCCTGTATCCACATCTTACTGATACTTCCCTTAACTTCTGGGGGTCTTTTTATCCTTTGATACGCTGTTTCTTTACACTGGCATGTTGTGGACACTGTTATGCATTTGTACAGTTACTGACTTTTATGTATGCCATTTGATCTCTAGCCATCATTACAAAGAAAAAAAAATTAAGCATGCTCTAGGAGCTATATAAAGTAAAAATTTTTACCCTATCAAAAATGGGGTTTGGAAAAAGAAGTGGTCATTAGTTGACAAATGACCACTTCTGCCTTCTCCATGTATTTCCTTGGGTGTCGTGTGGACAATGCATACATGTGAAAGAAGCTTCTAAAAGTACCGTCTTTGGATACCTCAGTATTCCAATGAGGCCCTGGAACAGACTCAGATCAAAGCACCAATACACTAAGCACTAAAAAGTTACAAAGATGAGGCTCAGAACTTACAAACTAAGGAATATTTTTTAGATCCCCTGATACACAGATATATACATATGTATGTATGTACGTATACATGTACACACATATATACATGTATACATATTCACATATATATACATATATATGCATATATATTCATGCATGTAAGTGTGTATTTTTAGAGAGTTTTTTAATAATGTGCTTTTATCGGTGCATTATAGTCTCACGTCATAGTGTAAATCATATTGACGATGGCATACATGCACGCAGCACTTGGTGCCCCCCCTGCCTCCCCATCTCCCCGCTTCCCAATACAGAGAACTGAGACTGACATCGGTATATTCACATATGTACAAAGAGTTGATGGTAGTATTTTCATTAATGAACCTCAGTCGTCCCCCTTTCCTTCCTTCCCTTAGACCACTTCCCTGGCTGAGAGTCTGTTTCTTAAGTCAGCTATTTCATCAACTACTAAGTTAAATTAAACATAATCCTTGGAGATAAGGGTTTTTTTCTGGGATATTGGAGATTGAACCCAGGGGCATTTATTTATTTTCAAACTAAGTGGCTGAGGGCCTTGCTAAGTTGCTGAGGCTGGCCTCAAATCTGTGATCCTTCTGCCTCAGCCTCCCAAGTACTGGGATTACAGGCATTTGTCATCACTCTCAGCTTAAAGAAACAAGTTGTAAAAGACTTGATCTGGAATTTGGCTTGGGACACTTGGTACACTGATAGTTTTATTTCAGCCTAGACGTGTTTAGGAAGTTTCAACTGAGAGCCACCACACAGCCTCAGCTCCTCTGTTCTAACAGCTTCAAGAGTTTAGTGCAGGGTGGGAAAGGGTCATGAAACGCAGCAGTACTGCAGGGAAGTATTTGTTTTATATGATAAACCATCTGGTAAAAAAAAGATCTGTTGTTGGTTTTATTGCTGCAATCACCTGCCTTAGACCTGTTCTTCCACAGAGGCCACAAAATAAACCTTGCATTTCATCTTTAGTGCCTACAAAAAGTTAGGGCATATGGGATTCCTAACTGTTGAGCTCCAAAAGCAACTGAATGCTATTTACACCTCAGGGACTCTGCACGGTGGCTGCCCCGAGCCCTCTCACTCCTCGCTGCCACAGCCAGGCGTCTTGGGGCTCGGATACAGGAATCTGATGAGAAGTCAGTGCACTCTCGTCCTGAGGGCCCCTGTGTGCAGCGTGAGCATCCTCCTACCTTTCTCAGGAATTTCGCCATCACTTTGCTTTTTCTCCTCTTCCAAATCGGGGGGTTTTTCCAGAGCCGCCTTTTCTTCCTCCACCTCTTGTTCTAGAGCTCCCTTTGTTTGTGGTTTACATGTATCTGCTTTTTTATACTCTGCCTCTTCATATTTTTTCTGTGGTAGTTCAACATATGGTATTATTACTAAAAGCAAAGAGCACTATTTACAGGTTTTTTTTTTTTTTTTTTTTTTTTGCAATAACTGGTAACATACACAGTAAGTGATTAGTAAAAACTTACTGGAAATTTAGTTTATTCCTTTTAAGAATCACTTGCTCAACTCATAGCACTAAAAACTCAAAAATTTCAAAAAAAGCTGGAGATAATTTAGGTTCTTTACCTTTACTCTTCTTGGCCAGCAAAATGAGCTCAGCATTGCTATTGGCAGCCCTGCGATGAGGAGGTAAATGAGCCAGAGCCATGGGCGCTCTTC
Source organism: Graphiurus murinus (assembly GCA_004027655.1). NCBI lineage: Eukaryota > Metazoa > Chordata > Mammalia > Rodentia > Gliridae > Graphiurus > Graphiurus murinus. The sequence goes on from PVLC010015574.1 coordinate 9,133, forward strand.
AGTAACCGTCATTAACTGCTTCAATATGCCAGGCTACAGGGAAGAAGCACACAATGCAATTCAAATGTTACAAACCTTACAAAACATGCATTTTACCTAGGCATTTTATATCGGGAAGTGACCGACTTGTAAGCAAAATACTGTTTTATTTTCTCACTTTTTAACTGTACTTTGTAAAGCCAAGTTTAATCATTAGGATGCATCGTTCAGTGAGACTCTGTACTAGCACGTATGTGACTACATATGTGGAAATGCCTAAGCGACCACCAATGCTGACCAAGCCTCCTTCTCTCCTCCCTCCTCCCTCTCTCTCTTTCTCTCTCTCTCTCTCGGTAGAACTACTCAGAAGAGAACTACTTTTATGGATATGTTCATTTAGAAGTATAGAGATCTCTGGTAAATTCATCCTGGACTTTTAAAGAACCTTTTAATAAAATCATATCTTAGAATTATTGTGTTTTTTCATATAAGCAAATTTCACACATGACATTCAATTAGGAAATTGTTTATTAAAATAAAGTCAGAGGCCATCCAATATTTTATTTAAATGTAACAAGATGAGAATCCCTTTTTATCAACTCTTGATGGTTGTTGCAAGTGTCCAAAGAAACCAAATGTATGTATTTTTCTTTATAGCTAACTGATTTTAAAGGTACATTTTTCAAGATGTATTATGTTGAAATAGGTAACGTAACCTTTTCTAAACAGTCTTTAAGATATGGAAAAAAACAGAACACAATTTAATAATGTTTAATAAAAAATTCTTTGTATTTCTCTAAGTGAAAGTAGTTAAAATGAACAGAAATTACTATTATTGCTTGGGCATTGAATTGGCAAGGTGACAAAAGATACTAAAATGTCTTATTTCACAAGTCTTATACAGGTGTGGTGGCACATGCCTGTAATCCCAGTTAGGAGGCCGAGACAAGAGGATTGCAGGTCTGGGGCCAGCCTCAACAACTTAGTGAGGCCCTGTTTCAAAATAAAAATAAAATAGGACTGGGGGTGTAGCTCAGAAGTAGGATACCCCTGGGTTCAATCCTCAGTACCATACACACACTCCCCAGACACACAAAAACAAGTCTTATTTCTATACACAACAAATAGGTATTGAATTCCATTAAACTATCATAATTAATGAATAAAATGGTGACTTAGACAAATGTATACATAGCTCATTATATAGTTTATAATGAAGCTGTGTCACAGTATAGAAATGCTAGCTATTCTGCCTACATACATTTTTCGAGTACATCTTGGCATTCGGTAATTATTGCACATTTATTTACCATTACAAGAGCCATTTGTATAACCTGTAACCAGGACCAAGTCTTATTACTATACAGAGTTACAGCACCTCCATGAGGGTCATTCCCATACCTCATTGGCATTTGCTACCATTATTTTCAATTTCCAGCTATCTGCAGCCCAGCGATCTGCTATTTCCTTTTGTGAACAGATAATAAAATTATCAAAGTAGATGTTAGAGGTCATAGACCAAAGCTCTAAACCAAGAGCACGGAAAGAAGTCAGAAGAAATGGATGATCATCTTCAAAGTAATCTGGATTAGGGATTTTTCGAGGACTCCAGATTCCCTGGAAGAAACAATAGTTGAAGACATTTTCAAATAAAATAACTTCATTGTAAATGCTGATCAGGAAGTAGCTGCTGTTGAAATTAGCAGCAGTAAGTGGAGAAAAAAAAACTGTGAATGATATCAGTTTATTAGTAATTTGTTGGAAGTAAAATATTTCTTTTTATTTTGCTAAGGATGAGTAATAGTGACTTTTAATAGCGCAAAAAAAAAAAAAAAGCAAAGTTGAATGACACAGGGACTTTAATATAAAAAAAAAACCAGGTATACTCAAGACACCTGGATTCATATTTTTTTAAATTCTGGATTTTAACAATGCTAAAAAGTAATTAATATAATTAAGCATAGGCATTATTAAAATGTGCAGTGTGAGTTCTTTTCATCAGAATTCACTTCTTGCATTTACTTCTGAAGTAGAACTTTACTTCAAAGTGAGCACTGACTGATTATCAGGGCAGAATAGAGTAGGAAGTGATTTACCTTTAGTTCTTAATCTTAGTACCCTAGAAAATTATGTAAAGGGTCTTTACTTTTTAAATATAAATTAGTTAGCCGGGCATGGTGGCGCATGCTTGTAATCCCAGCATTCGGGAGGCTGAGACCAGAGGATCCGGGTTCGCGGCCAGCCTCAGCTACCTAGTGAGGCACTCCGCAACTTAGTGAGACTCAGTTTCAAAATAAAGAATAAAAAATAGGGCTGGGGGTGTAGCTCGGAGGTAGAATGCCCCTGAGTTCAATCCCCAGTACCGCAAAAAATAAATAAATAAATAAAATAAATAAATAAATAAATAAATATAAATTAGTTGACATATATTTCCCTTGGCTTCATGAAATTACTTTTAAAGGTTAATATTACTGATAACTAGATATATAAGAGAAAATAGCACATTTGTAACTTAAGTAAGCAATCGAGCAGCTGGTTTTCACCTGGTAGTCAGGATTATCGATCATTGGTGGTCTCCACACTCCTTTGTAGTTTGGGTTATCTATCATGGGAGGTTTCCACTCTCCACACCCAATCCGGCATGCTGGGTTAGGCATATGAGGTGCCTCCCATTCTCCATCCATGTCTTCGTTCCTTAAGATGTGAGAACAAAGCAAATGTCGAGCTTTAAGTCTCTCCTGTCTACCATATAAGCTAGTGACCAAAAAAAGCAAGGAAGAGACACATGAAATTGACCTTTGAAGATGAAGAATGCTTACCAGTCATCGGGTTTTTCGGCACTAGGATTCGGGATATATTTTGGCTCGTCATCAAGCCAGCCATCAGGTTTAGTAACACTCAAGTCTTCTATCTGGGCAGGTTCACTTTCATCCCTGTAAATACATTATTTTATGTTAATGATCATTTGAAGCCAGAAGCGGTGATACATGCCTTTGATGTTAGTACTTGGGAGGCTGAGAGAGGAGGATCTCAGGTTTGAGGCCAGCCTCTGCAACTTAGTGAAGCCCTGTTTCAAAATAAAAAATAAAATAGGGCTGGGAGTATAGCTTGGATGTAGGATGCCCCTGGGTTCAATCCCCAGTTACACACACACACACATACCAAAAAAAAAAAAAAAAAAAAAAAAAAAAAAAAAAAAAAAAAAAAAAAAAAAAAAAAAAAAAAAAAAAAAAAAAAAAAAAAAAAAAAAAAAACAACCAAGACAGCAGATTTAATGCCAAGATCAAGTAGACTTCAAGACAGTGTTAGAAGCTTTATAAAGAAACGTTTTATAATAAAAGGGTCTGTTCCTCAAGAGGTCATAAAGCAATGTGAATGAATTTAGTAATAGATCTTCAAAATACACAAAGCCCAAACTGATACAAATCAAAGTAAATACACGCAAATGCAGAATTATAGTTGAAGATTTTAATACTCTTTTCTTAACGTCAGAACCCGCTGAAAAACAGAACATCAGAGCCTCGAACAAAACTACCAACCAACCTGATGGTACGTAGGGTGAAAGAACTGAAGCCTGAACTCATCGCAGAATGTTTTCTGAACATAATGGAATTAAATTGAGGGTCAAAATAAAAATTATACCAAAAAAATCCATAAATAGTTTATAATGAAGCAACACATTAAAACAAAAAACAAAACATGGATCAATGAAGAAATCACTACAGAAATGAGAAAACAGCCTGAACTCAATGCTACTGTAAATAACACTTATGAAAGTGTTTAAAGCAGCACTTAGGGAAAATGTATAACTACTTCTATTAGAAAAGAAGGTAAGGCTGGGCATGGTGATGCATGCTTGTAATCCCAGCATTTGGGAGGCTGAGACCGGAGGATCCGGGTTCGAGGCCAGCCTCAGCTACCTAGTGAGGCACTCCACAACTTAGTGAGACTCGGTTTCAAAATAAAGAATAAAAAATAGGGCTGGGGGTATAGCTCGGAGGTAGAACGCCCCTGAGTTCAATCCCTAGTACTGCAAAAAAAAAAAACAAAAAACCTGCATGAGATCAAAAGTGGATCCACCCCAGTTAAGCCTTAAGATAACTATCCCTGGTTGGTACCTCAACTGCATCCTTTGAGAGACTTGGGGCCAGAGGAACCAGCCTAGCTGTGCTCATATTCCTGACATTCAGAAACTGTGAAAAAATAAATATCTTAAGCCATTAAGTTTTGGAGTAATTTGTTACATGGCAACAGATAACTAATACAAAATTTGTATCCATAATACAAGAACTTTCATAACTCAACAATGACAAAATCCACCTTAAAAATGGGCAAAATTGAACTGATACTTTATCAAAGAAATTAAAGATGCCCACTGTGATTAGTCCTCAAGGAAATGCAAATTAAAATACAGTAAGATATCACTACCCAGCTTTTAGAATAGCCCAAAACAAAACAAACAAAAACAGAAACAGGTAATATCAACTCTCCACAGCTCTGGTAGAAATGCAAAACAGTATAGCCCTCTGGAAAACTCTGGCACTATCTCAGAAATTTAAACATTTATTTCCTGTACAATCCAGCAATCCCACCCCTAGGTATTTACCCTTGAAAAGGAAAAATTGGTGTTAACACCAAGCCCTGTCTACCTATGTTTACTACAAGTTTATGCATAATTGCACAATACTAAAAATCACCAAAATTTCCATTAACATATGATCAGATAAATTGTAATACATCCCCACAAACAATGCTATTCACCAATGAAACAAAACTAATTTCTGACATACACAACACAGATGACTCTAAAAAGCATGGTTCTATGTGAAAAAGACCAGATGTAAAAGCTATGTCAATGATTCCATGTTATATGATGTTCTGGAAAAGGCGAGACGATAGAGACAGAAATCACATCAGTAGTTGCAGGAGTTAAGGTTAGGAGGAGAAAACTGATTACAAAAGGATCCGAGGGTCCCTGCAGGGACGATGGGAATACTGTACGTCATGGGGGGGGGGGTTTACACTAGTGTGTATGCCATCAAAACTCACAGAACCATCTATCAAAAGGAATTTGGCTGTGTGGAAATTACATATCAATAATCTGAAAAAATGTAACTAGAACCCAGTGAACTATTTAAAAGGATAATAATGCTGACCCTGTGGACTGTAAGGCTAGTTCAACATGAGAAAATCAATCACTAATTCACCCTACTAAGAAAGTAAAGGAGAAAAGCCACACAATCATCTCAATGGATGTAGAAAAAGTATTCCACAAAATTCAACACACGATCGTGGTGGGGTGGGGGAGTTCTTAGTAAACTAAGAACGGAACTTTCTCTACTCTGAGTATTCATATTGATTCCTGTGTAGGCCCCTCCTAATTGGACCAGGATTGGTCTGCTTGACAAACTGAATACAGCTCAAATGGCAGCATGTCACTTCTAAGATTAGGCGAGAAAAGATCCTGAAATGGGCTCCCCTCTCCTCCTCTCCGCTCCTCCCCTCCTGCATCGCGAGCAGACCTAAGAGTGCCCCACCTGGGGAGGGACAGAAACTCTCCACATCGGCCACTGCCTGGGCCTGGAAGTGGTCATGCTGCTGTAGTGGGACAGCCCAGGTGAGAACCTCAGCTGTGCCACACGCAGCCAGATTCCCGACTCAGAAATCCCGAGAGCACGCATATTTGTTGTCTTCAACTGTTAAGTTTTTTGGTACTTAGCTACAAGCCATAGAAAATTAATATGGTACACAAAGACAGATCATCTGCTTAGCAAATCCATAATTAAGGGTTATAATAATTTAACAGGAAAAAGTAAGGTTCTTAGGAATAAAAATAACATAATCTTTATGGAGAAATTTTAAAACATATTTGAAGGAAACGAATGCTTCAGTGAAGGGAGAGACACACAGTACAGTATCGCTGACCATCTGACCTCAAGCTATGGGATCTCAGGAATTCAATACTTTTCTTTTTCTTTTTTTGTGTGTGTGTGGCGGGGGGGTGGGAGGGGACTGGGGATTGAACCCAGGAGAATTCTACCTCAGAGCTACACCCCCAGTCTTATTTTATTTTTTATTTTGAAACAGGGTCTCCCTAGGTTGCAGAGGGCCTAAGTTGCTGAGACTGGCTGTGAACCTGCAATTCTCCTGTCTCAGCCTCTGCACTGAGATACTGGGATTACAAGCATGTGCCACCATGCCTGGCTTGAATATACTTCTTTTAAGGAAAATATTCATAAAATTGTAGAATGAAAACAACATAAATATTCAGATAGTGAAAAATTTATGGTTAAGCATACTGGTATGAGCAAATCCTACACAGTTTTAAAAGATATTGAGGCTTTGGCTATTTTAAGGCCAAATAATTATTAACTAAAAAAAAAAACCCATATAAAACATTCACATGCATATGATAAAGAGTAATAAATTAGAATTAAAACATGGGTATTTTAGATTCATGTGTTTGTCCCCACAGTATCAAAAGCATAAAAAATAAACACATATTGAAGAGTGCAACAAAATAAAAATATAATTGAAATGAAAATTTAAAAATTAAAAGGCAGGGAAGTGCAGAATCCATTTTAGGAAAGTATTTCACACAAAATAGTCAAAATAAGTAGTTCTGATGTTAAAGGAATAAGTTTCATGGGTCAGAAAGTTGTTCATATGTCATGTGTCATTAGTAAATCATGTCAAATCATGCTCGTGACTAAATTCGTGGCTTACCAATCCTCTGGCTTGACCGCGGAGGGGTCGGGGATTTTTGCTCTCTCATCCCACTCCTTGGGTTTTTGGTCCTTGGGATCATCAATTTCTCTGGGAGGATTGATAGGAGGAACCACATCCTCTAGTAGGCTTCCTTTGTTTACAACTATTTGATCAACTAATACTTCAAATGTGTCATCTGGATTCATTACTGAAGAACAATTCAAATATTTTATATATATTCTGATTTGAAAGATAAATATAATTTTAAAGGTAATCTTCTAAATAATAAGACTATCTAAATTTCATGGGTAAAATTTTCTCCCAACTGGAAGTAGAGGAATAACCAATGTGTTAAATCAAAATATGCTGAAGACATTAGACATAATACTTTAAAAAATAAAGACAAACCTTTAAACTTTTTTTTTAATTTTTTACAATAAAATGCTCCAATAGTTCTCATATAAGAAACACCCAGTAACTAGCTCTGTTTGGGACTCATGACCAGTCAGTTTTACTCTTTTATTGTTATAAAATACAACTCAATCTTCCTCAACATTTAAAAAAAAATTTAAACAATCTTAAACTCTAAAAGTTGCAAGTACACTACAAAGAACTTTTTTCCTGAATCACTTAAGTTACTGACCTTATGCACACGACCCCTCAATGTTTTAATATGCACTTAACAAACAAGGGCATTTCTCCTACATAAGCCCAATGACAAAGAAATGGATAGTGCATTGGACTTCTGGCGACAAAAATCAGAAAATTAACATTACTACATTATTATCCTTTCATAAATCTTCAAAGGTAAGTTTCACTGGCGCTTCAAATGCAATGACTCATAGACTGTAGTGTAAAATAGCATAAGGATTATTTGAAATATTCAAGCTTACACTTACCAGCACGTCTGTTTCCAGATAAATTCTAGACCTCTACAAATCCCCAAGCCAATAGTTTCATAAAGGATTCCCTCATCCTTTGTAATGACAAATAAAAGATAGCTCCTCCCTCTAGACAAAATTTAGTTGTTTTTATGTTTGTTTGTTTTGTTTTGAGGTACTGGGGATTGAACCCAGCGCATTCTACCTCAGAGCTACACCTCCAGTCCTATTTTTTATTCTTTATTTTGAAACAGTGTCTAAGTTGTGAAGGGCCTCACTAAAATGCTGAGGCTGGCCTCGAACCCGGATCCTCCCATCTCAGCCTCCCAAGTACTGGGATTACAAGCGTGTGCCACCACGCTCAACGAAATTTAGATCTTTGGAATGAATGATGGATGGAAATACCTGCCTAACATTTGCTTTCAATACATGAAAGAATAGGGCCTGTCAACAAATGTTAGGAACACGTGACTTAACCAGTTATGCAGGTAAAGAACTAGCTCTGAAGTTACAGCAATTTTTAGAGGGGTCAGTTATAACAATGACAAATTATTTATATTAAAACCAAACAACGCAATTTACATACAAACACAATATCAAAAATCCACACTCAGCACCTTCTCCCTTCTTTTTGTCCACTATTTTCTCTTCTATTATAGCTGAGATTATAAAACTACATCATTAAAAGGAAGGAGAAAAGACTGAAGCAGCACTAAGCATGAGATTTTAGATGCAAAAAAGTGCCGAGTCCTTCCTAATTCAGAAGTCATTTCTCAAGAAAAAGAATCTTAAAATAAAACTTTCTTCGTAAGTTTTGCAACTGAAAGAGATCTTCAAAAATTATAGTTAAGACAAAAAAGTATATGACAAATAGGTGTGTGTGTGTGTGTGTGTGCGTGTGCGCGCGTGTGTGTGTGTGTGTACATGTAACCTGTGTTGAAAAGCTTTGGCCAAAATTTTTCAATTTAGAAAACTGAATATTTTAAAATGACTTTTTATAACAAAAAGCATGGGATTATATAACATCTGTAAAGGTACTCTTAGGGTTCTTTAAAAACTATAGAGTAATGTTATAAAAATACAGCAGTATTACAGATTGTTTTCAAAAAAGTCATTCAGTAATGCTAGCACAAGGGCCAACATTTTTGTGTATATTAGTAAGAGAAGCAAATGTTTAATGAGTCAGATTTGAATTTCAATCCCAGCCCCACTAGTTACTCTCCTTTTCTAGGTATGCTACTTAACTTAGTTAAGGCAAAACAGAGACCACTCCTCACCTCATGTAATGGTTCCAAACTAAGTACCCAGCCTAGAGCCAATTACATAGCAAGTGAGTAATGAAAATAGTTATTTTTCTGGCCTTTTTTCTAGTCTATCTGCTTACACAATTTGCCTACTAGCCACCATAATATGCCTTCAGTTTGAACCTCACTTTCCTTCCCCATTTTCTGATTACAGATTGAGGCTTTATATACAAAATACTTGAGATCAGAAGTGTTTCCCATTTCAATGTTTTGTGAGTTTGGGAATATATGCATAGACTTCAGTGGGTGAGCAACTAACCTGGATATCTGAAATGCTCCAAAATCCAAACGTTTTCAGTTTCCTAACAGCACTGAAAAAGTTTCAGATGTTGGAGCATTTTGGATTTTGGATTTTGGATATTGTACAGAAGACTCTCTGAACTATAACATTTAGGTTACTTCAAATATTCAGGATATTGTCACACATAGATCATTTTCTTTTTTCTGGATTATTTTCTTCGGATAAATTGCTGAAAGTGGAATTATGGTTTCAAAGGACATAAATCTCTTATGGCCTCTGATATATACTACTAATTTGCTTTTGATTAGATTTTTACAAAGTCAAATTAAATTCACTTGTTTAACTCTATAGTTATATTTTTTCATTATTTCTACAGTTCATGTTCCCCCAAAATGTCCATTATTACTTTCCAATTATTTCAGAAGAAGATTTTTGGTACCATATCTATTCTTAAAGATAAAACTGAACATTGACTTGGCAGACAGAATGAATGTTTCTGCAACTGGAGCCTTTGGAAAGAAAACAGGAATTCCTTAGTCTTGGATGACATGGGAACTTGAGAAAGAAGCTGTCTGTTGACAGGATGATTTTGAAATGCTGTGATGTTAGGTAACTCTGGGCTGACTAAAGTTGTATAGTCATAGTTGGGAACTGGAGGAACAACTATGGTTCTCCTTTCCCTATGTCTACGCACACTACCATTTACTTCACTAAAGATACAAATGTTAACGTGTGCTTGCTCAGCGCGAGTCCCAACCACCACGAAGTGGCACCTAATCCTAATCACAGCTGCCCAAGAATAAAGTAGAACCTTCTTCGCCTGGCATTCGGGACCTCCCCACTAAAGAACTCTAATGCCGGGTTTCCCATTCCCAAAGCACCACGGTCACAGTATCTAAAACGACTCTCCCTCCTGTCTTCCACATTCTCTCTATACTCCAACACAAGGCCAAATGTAACCTTAACTTCTTTTCCCCAAGTCGCTAAGTTGGAAGTAACATTGCTCCAACTCTTAACTGCACCTACTTTGCACCTCTCCCTTGACACTCTATTTTCTACTTGTGTGTGATTATGTATATGTAAGGTTCTTTACGGTAGATGCATGTTTATTTTCTCCCAAAGCAGTGTCCATAAATATATCTGTAGTCAGAAAATATTTCTGAATTAAAGAAGGAATTAAAAGGATATACCGAGGGTATAAAGATGAGTCTTCCTGTCTGTAAAGAACTTTTTAAGATCTACATCTGGAGGTTTGGCATGTTTTTCTTCAAAAACTCCAGTTTTGGGATGTTTATGTCTGAAGATAAAGTGAAGTTTATAATCTTCTCCGCATTTATCTGGTCCAAACATAATGGTATAAGATGTTTTATCATAAAAGTTTTCCTTCAAAGAGAGATGAGTGTTGGGATTAGTCCAAAATTACATAGTACTCAATGAATTTCTCTATTATGTCCAATGGGTAGAGTTTACAAAATACATTCAATGCTAAGATACTAAGAAACTAACACAAGTGACAATAAAGGATGTGGGGAAATGACAAATTTTACCTCAGATATTTATTTAAAAGTACATACTACTTCCTTCTTGAATATGTAGGAGAGAGGCTGAAATTACCTAAGCAATATCATAAAAAGCTTTAGTTACTTTATTTAAATCTCTATTAGTAGTATTTCACTGAGAATTAGATGAAATACTAAAAAATTGGAGGAAAGCACATTTATGACCTTAAAACTAAAATGATTACTCATCACTTTTTTCAGGAAGACATCAGAAAATGACCCTTCTGCGGACAAAATGAAAAGATTCAGACACAAAAACAGACACAGAAACATCCTCCCTGTCTTACTCCCTGCGGTTTCTCTGTCTGGCATGGCACAGTGGTTAAGAGTACTAGGTCTAGACTCAGACACTGGGGTTCAATTGCTACTACCACTACTGCTTCAACCAGCCGCATGTGGCTGAGTCAGTCTTGAACCCTCTCCCGCTCTCTCTACTCCTGCACCTCTGGAGTATGGAGACAAGGTCTCCTGCCTTTTCCTTTTTCTCTAGCCACTGTGTTTCACTGCCTTGGTCTCTTATCAGACTTCTCTCAAGTGTATGATTCTTATTTTGTAAAGAATTATAAACTGATATTTCAACAGCATTTATAAACCATGTCCTTTTTTTATACATGTGGTAAAATTTTTTATGTTGCTAAAGGTGATAAAACTGATGCTTTTAAGTAACACGGCTATATATAAACTTGAAGGCAAACTATGTGTAAAAGCTATATAAATTCATATTGGAAAGAGACAAAGTTCTTTTTCAATTTCGATTAAAGATGAATTTTTCAGATGTATCAATTACTCCTTAAAATACTAACTTTAGTAAGGTTTTCTTAAATATTAAAATATCATACCAGAATCAAATCATCAGTGTCTGCTAGGAGTTTAATGTATGCACCTCCACAATCAATACCATCTTGAAAATTTACTTCATATCTGAATGAAGGGGAAAAGAACCATACTGCTGATAAATAAAATTGAATGTATCACTCTCAATTCATTTAAACAGAAATCTTTACATTATTAGAAAGCTCAAACAGAATATCCATAACCTTTAGGGAACAGAAGTGCTCGTCTATGACTGTAATACGAAGTACATCATTAAAATATTAAAATAGAATGATTATAATCAATTACAGAAAAGCTACTGAATTTACTTACACATTTTTTCCATCAAGACTGTTAAAGAATAGGATATTTTGACTAAAATGAAAAAGGAAGCTTCAAATTCTGTTAAGGTAGGAAATATACATTTTTTTAATAAACTAAAAACATAAAAACTTTAAGGACCACAGCTACAACAGATTTCTAGGAAATTGCTAATGATCTTATTAGATAACTGTATGTAATTTGTCTTTAAGTTCAACTACACCTAAGCCATGTTAAATAAGTCACACATTTAATTAAATAGCTCCAACAAAAAGATTTTGTAATTTCAAGAAACAATATGGAGTATTTCAGACCTAAACAATCAGGATATCTAAGAAATTTTGGCTGTTTAGTATAATAGCTAAAACTAATATAATTTTCTCATGGATTTATAACATTGTATAATTCTCAGTAATGTGTGTGTTAATGTGTGTGTGTGCATGTGTGGGTGAGCATATACGTGTGTGTTAAGTCTTGCCAAGACAATGAGGCAGACACTTGGAATAGATTTTTGGAAAATTGATAAATTACATGTGACAAAAAAACAATGGAGAAACAGCTGTCAAAATGAATAAAAACTGTAAAAATCAAAAAGCCTATGATTTTGTTAAATAGGTTAAAACAGAAGAAGATGAAAACGGAAGAAGTTACAGGTAATAATGATAATTTTAATAAATAACTGTAGATTAAAATGTTTCTGAAGAAATGTCAGTGACAAGATGAAAAATAATACCTTACACAATTTTAACAGTTTGGACCGTTATTCTATATATTTTATATAACCAAACAGATGAAATGCACTCAGATTTTCAGTGGTTCTCTCTGATTTGTAAGACTATGGTGATTTCCCTCTATCCTCTGTACTATGCTTTATTTCTCAAGATGTCTAGAACAGTGATAATAAGCATGTGTTTTGTTTTCTTTTGAGACAGGGTCTCTCTGTGTTGCCCAGGCTGGCCCCAAACTCCTGGGCTCAAGTGATCCTCAGGCCTCAGCCTCCCGACCAGCTGGCACTATAGGCATGCGCAGCAGTGCCCAGCTACCATATACTTTGAAGTCAGAAAGACAAGATTCATTCTTGATTCTGCTCCCTAGCTCCAGTGTCTCCAGTGGCACCCTGGGTAACGCAAGTTATCAAAGGTCTAAATGTCTGTTTGTTCATCTGTATGTAATATAGATTTATTTTTATCTGTATGTGATATAGCCCGCACCTATACCTTGAAGCACTGCTGTGTGTTTGAGGATGTCATGCACAGTGATGGCCGTTTATTTGCTTCCATTATAAATAAGAAGTGATTTTTTTTAAATTTTTAAGATAAAGGACAGTTGTTTTTGTTTCCTCAAAGTCTTATATTTATTTAAAAAAGTAGCTGAAAAAGAAAATTTTTCACAGAACTTCTGTCTTTGAAAACTATAAACTAGAGAAATGGGGAATTATGTGACTAAAGGTCTCTGTTTTTAGGAAAATAAAATCAAGTAGAGATATTGTGTTTTACAGTTTATTTAAGGAAAAAGAGTTCTGTAAAAAGGTAAGAACCAAGAATATCAATTTTCGAATTGGCTGTAAATGTGTAAACATAGCACTTGTCTTATTATGCCTACATTCAATCACTTTTCCATTTCTTATACTGTATACTTTCAGTTTTAAAAATACTAACATGCCTACTATAAATAATTCACAATGGATTAAAGGACCAGAAAATGTATACATGCGGTTTGACTGCTACTTATCTTCAAGTCAGAGGAAAAGTGAGGACCTGAGCAGAGTATATATGTTAACCCTAATTTCTTTAGAGTATTATTTCCCAAACTGTTCTATGAAATAATAATGATTATTAAGGGGGAAATAAACTTATATTATCAAACATATTTGGGAAACACAATAGTAAAGCTAAAAACAGGCTTTTATATGTAGAACTTCTCAAACATATTTATGGGCTAATGTACTTTGTATTTCTTAAGTTAGGATACTTTTAGTTTTCAAAACTCAGGTGAGCCATGCAACTTGAATAGCCTTTATGTGAAATGCCTGGGACCAGAAATTCAGATATGGAGGTTTTTTGGATGGGGAACATTTGCATAGACTTTACCTGCTGAGCATACCCTTCACTGAAAAGCTGAAAGCTGAAAGCTCTGAAATGTGAAACTTTTTGAGAGTCATGTTGGTGTTCAAAAAGTTTTCGGTTTCAGAACAAGAGAGCTGAACAAAAGTACCTCGGATATGTCTCTTCATAATAAAAAAGGGATTAAAACAAAGAAAACCAACTGCTATCTGACTGGAGTGTTCAATGGGGAGTGGCAGAGTACAAGAGAACTTGGCAGAGATGCCAGGGAGCGTGGAGACCTAGGCTGACCTCATAAAAAGGGATCAAAGCAGACAGCATCCAACACCCAGTTGAGATCAACCATGAACCAGAAGGGACGTCACACCCCACATGGCTGGGGCGGGGGATGTGACGCCGGAGACCCAGCAGTGCTCACCAACGCCATAGACACTTCAGCTATCTGCAGATGTTTTTCAACAGAAATCTTACAGAACAGAAAAGATAGAATGATATACAAAAATTCCTGAGAGAAAGAGAGAAAAAAACAAAACAAAACCCTGCTAACCAAGATTACTATACTAAACAACCCTATTCTTTGGAAATCAAGGATAAGTAAGGCCTTTTCAAGGTAAGCAAAGACGGAAAGAATTCGTCACTACCAGATCAACCTTACAAGAAATGACTATAGGAGTCCTACACATAGAAGTGAAAGGATGGTAACTACCACCATGAAGACATGCAAAAGCATAAAACTCACCAAGCGAGCACATGCGCAAAAGAGAAAAGAATCAATATGGGAAACCCCCAGATCCCAAAGATGAACAATAAAAGAGGAAGAAAGAAAGAAAGAATTTACAAAACCAACAGAAAAGAATTTACAAAATGATAGAAGCTCTTTCCTATCAATAGTAACCTTGAATGTAAACAGATTAAGTTCCCCAATCAAAAATTTAGACATATTAAATAGATTAAAAAAAAAAACCACCAAAGCCAATGATATGTGGTCTACAAGAAACTTAATTTGTAAAGACTTTATAAGATAGGCTGGGCATGTGGTACACATCTATAATCCCAATACTTGGGAGGCTGAGAGAGGAGGATCGAAGATATGAGGCCAGTCTTGGCCACTTAGACCTAGTTTCAAAATAAGATAGGGTTGGGAGTCTAGCTCAGAGGTAGAATTCAATACCTAGTACACCCCCACGAAAAAAATGATGGAAACAGATATTCCATGCAAATGAAAACCAAAAAGCAAGAAGGAACAGCTATACTTAAATAAAATGGACACTAAGTCAAAAACTATAAAAAGAGACAAAGAAAGTTGCTACATAAAGATAAAGGGGTCAATAAACACAAGCAAATAACTGTTGTACAGACTACAGCAAATGAGTCTAATGACTGCAAGGGAGAAATAGATGCCAACAAAAAGTTAGAGACTTCAACACCTCACTTTGATCAATAGATCATCCAGACCAAAAAATGCAATAAAAATCATTGGATTTAAGCTATATTACACAACAGACATCTACAGCACATTTCATCCAACAGGTGTAGGATACACATTATTCTATTAGCATATGGAATATTCTCTATCTCATTTTTGTCTGAAAAACAAGTCTCACAATTCTAAACTAAAAACTGAGAAACCATATCATGTATCTTCTCTAACCACATGGAATAAAATTGAAATTCCCAAACTCAAAAACATGCTCTCAACCAATTGGTCAATAAAAATGTCAAAAAGGCAATTTTTGAGGCAGGAGAATCGTAAGTTTCAGGCCAGCCTCTGCAACTAGTGAGATCTAGTCTCAAGAAAGAAGGACTATGGATATAAAGCTTGGTTAGCTTAATTCCCACTATGAAAAAAAAAGGAGACAGAAGACAAATGTTTTAAACTTCAGAGCATTTTGGATTTCAGATTTTTAAATTAGACATGCTCAACCTGTATGAGCATGTATACAATTTGGGAAAAGTACCTCAAGAGTATAATCAATCATTAATTCATAGTATTTATTATAAAATTCATTTTATTTCATTTTGATTTACAAAATTGGTAGAAAACAACGAGTCTTCTTATTTGAAGTGTTTTAGGCATACAAGACTGCTATTCAAGTTCTGGTCTTCCTTTTCCTCTTTCAGGATAATCATTACTTAATTTTTTTAGATTTATTTTCCAATATTTGCTTCTAATCTTGTAAGCTACTATTTCTTTAATTGGCTAGTTGTGATTTATACAAAAATACTAAATTTGATTTATTTTATTCTGGAGAAGTTACATTTTATATATTATTTCTCTTTACCCTTTCATTGAAGGCAAAAAGGCTCAAAATAGAAAGTGATATTACACTCACTTAAGTTTCAAAAGAACAATAAGATAGTAAGATTGTCTTCAAATTCTCAAGGAAAATAAAAAATCAAATCTTGAACAATAATGAATAATACCAAGTTCAAATATTAGTCCCAATAAGTACCTGGGACAATGTTTTTAATTTGTTCCAATAATGGTCATATACTATTTGAAATTCTCTGAAATGACTTAATATAGGCTATACTAAAGCCTTCACAACTAAAATATTAAGCCTGTACCAAATGCTATACTTTCAAAAATCTCTAAACTATAAAGTGGTATTTTAGTTAAGCCTGGTAGGAACAGGTTTAACATGTTAACAGAGAACTAAAGGGATTCCAGAGCGATATAATTTACAGTCAAGGATATCTCCAAAGGCTGTAATAACTTGTTTCTTAGCAGTACAGGTGAAGTAAGTTGATGAATTTAAACCTCGTTTTGCGACAGGACACACTACAAGCACCATCACTAGTTTACGTCAACACTGGGGGAAGAGGGCAAGGCCTGTGACAACCTGTGACATGAAAGGCACGAATCCTTTAAAATACACATACGCATCCTTTTAAAAATAAATGTGCTGCTTTTGAATCTTATCAACAATATTTATCATTCCTTTCTGAATATATTAAGATTAATATCTTAATAGCAAGTAATTTTAGGAAAAGAGTTAAATAAAAGTAGTGATTTTACTGTGTAGTATATTTTAAGGTGGCAGGATTGTATACATTACAGAATATATATTACATATAATTTTACCATTAACCTGTTTTTCCCTGGAAAACTCAGCATGTGTTTGTGTGCATACGCCCATTTGTATATTTTAACGACATGAAACTGAAAAGGAAAATTTGTTTTTTTTATACCCAGCATCAAAATTCAGATGCCAAATTATACCTAATACAAATTCAGAAAAAGTATTTGAAAATATATAAAACTTACTGCACTATCAAAGGCTTATCAGCAAAAACAAAGGGCTTTGCTAACACGGCAGATATGGCATGATGCTTTGCTCTGGATTTCAGCACGAGTCCTCGGTCCCCAGGCACCCGGTTGGCCTGCAGCTCTTCTATTTCCCATCTTCCTACACAATGAAGCGAAGCAAATGAAACCAAAACACTATCGACAGTTGTAAACAACAACTTTTTTCATGAAAACTGACTTGACAACAATAAAACCAAACTATAGATCAGGAAACAATATCTGCAACTTTACTTATGCCTGCTTTCTTTTCTTCACGTTTTCCTTTTTTTTTTTCCTCCTATCAGAAAATGGCTTCATTTTCTTAGATAAAAACGTGAAAATGAATAACAAACACTAGAGATACTTCTAAAGCAGGATTAGTTTGATTTTCTCTAACAGACTTTTTAAATAATCATAAAATGTACTCATAGGGTCTATCAATACTAAATTTTTAAAATGAAATTTACTTAAACTGCATGAAAAGCATCCCCAAAACACAATGACCCGTCTGCCTCCATCCATTAATGTATCCATCCATTAATGTATTTTGAAATGGACGGTACTCATCAACTATGTTTCTTACAGCAGTTATTGGGTGTTTAATTCACACAAACCCTTCCCAGGCTATGTAAAGAAGCTTTCAGAACCTTGGGCCAGGAAAGCAGTGAAGCCCTAGATAAGCAGCCAGCCACAGTGTGGCAAAGCTGAGTTAGGCCCTCCAGCTAGAGGTTTCCAGGGCATTCTACCTCTGAGCTACACCCCCAGCCCTATATTTTATTCTTTATTTTGAAACAGGGTCTCACTAAGTTGCGGAGGACCTCACTAGGTAGCTGAGGTTGGCAGCGAACCCGGATCCTCTAGTCTTAGCCTCCCAAATGCTAGGATTACAAGCATGTGCCACCACGCCCGCCTTCCTTTATTCTTCTTAGAACAGAAAACTAACATATTAATTTGTATAAAATCTAGTTTTGGAATTATATTAATTTGTATAAAATCTAGTTTTGAAAATCAGACATATTATCTAATCCAAGTATAATCTCACTTCAGCAAAAACTGGTTATTTTTCAGTACTGTGTCAAGTCAAAATGTTTACTAATGGGTATTTTTTTTCCTTACTAAATAGAAAAAAAATGCAAGAACCAGAAGTCTTATGAATCAAAGAAAGTTTTTGGTGTATCACTGTGTATACTTTATTGGGCTTTGAAAGATGCTTTTTAAAAAGTTCTCAGATTCCAACATTTGATGATACTGTATGTTTTTAAAGATAAATTTATTTGGTTCTTATTCTCTCATATTGACAATGAATTATATTATCATTGCTAACTCTCCCACAATAAAAAGTATTGGGTGGGGGGAGCTTACTGAAGATTGAACCCAAGGGCATTCTACCTCCAAGCTACATTCCAGCCCAGGCATGGGCCTCCATGACTGCCTGAAGTTTTATTTTAAGAAGTAACAACTTTGTCTTTTAGAATTTTAGATATTGATAGTAAACAACTTCTAAAACTACATTGCTTTTCTTGCAATTATGTATATACATTTACCAGCTATAAAAAACTTACTACTTAGCACTTTAATTTTAGAAAACTAGGTAATTCTCCCTTGAAAAAAAGAGGTTTTACCTAACTTCAAACAAACAGTAACTTACTATTTAACCAAATCGTTTACCTAAATTCTGGATAATACTAGCTAATAAAAATTATCTTATGAATAAAATTTCACAAAGAATTTACGTGCTTTTATTTTTAAAAATCCTGAGAGTTGGTTATTTAAAGAATTTGGAATTTAGCTGGGTGTGGTGGTGAATGCATGTAATCCCAGTACTTGAGAGGCTGAGACAGGAGGATCACATGTTTGTGGTCAGCCTCAGCTACTTAGTGAGGCCCTCTGCTACTCAGTGAGACTCTGTTTCAAAATAAAGAATAAAATAGGGCTTGGAGGTAGAATGCCCCTGGGTTCAATCCCTGGCAACACACACACACACACACACACACACACACACACACACGAATTTGGAATTTATAATATAGCGTCTAAAGCTTTGATAACTTAATCTGAAATACTTAAATCCCCAAAATGTACAGTCTGTATCCCTGCACTTAATGTTTCATACAGGCTTGCTTCTGGAAAACTTGGAATAAACTGGACTTAGGTGCTGCTGGATAGAAACTAGGATTAACTACTAATGAATATGAAAGTCTTGCAAAAAAATCTGACATTGGTATCAACTGACTACTATGTAGAAACACTAAACATCATTTTCAAAACCTAGAATTTTAATAGATTCTGAACTTTTCAAAGTTGATTTTAATAAATTGAAAAAAGCCAGAAACCACAGCTAAGTCTAGTATGCTAGAGATGTGTTCTGTGGTCATCCTTGATTTTTTGACAATAAAGTAATAAATACTGCAAAATCACAGGAAGAATATGCAGGAAATGGTGTCAACCAAATTTCCAGTAACCCATTCCACATAATTCAATGGGGTCACTTCCCAGGTGGTGTGTGGCACTTACAAGCACTCTGTGTTTGTGTACCTAGGAGAACCTCTGCATGTATTTATTGAAGTGATCTGAAGAAAATTATTTACTCAAGTATTTAATGTTTAACCAGACAACAGATTAAACTTGGTTGCTGAGAAAATGTTTGCTTTTACTTGCTTGTTTTTAAATTTAAAGCTGAGAGAAAAACTCAAACACTAGAAGACATTTTTGTGTAGTAAGAGTCACTTAAAACTCTTCCTTAAGATGGACCATATCTTAATTTTAAGGAAGCTTCAACAATGTATTTTATTCAACAATAAAATACAAATATAAAGGAAATACCCACCCAATGTTCTTGGGTAAAATTGTAAAGTATGTACACATAGATGTTGAGACAAAGCATAACTATTTGATATTGTATACTGTGTTTAGGAGGATTTCTTTTAAGAAGCATTATATACTTCCACAGATTCACTGCTTCTCGGGGCAAATCCTCCTTTTCTATAAGTGAATTTATACTGAATGTAGTGATACTTATTCTGTGCTTTGTTCTTTTTGGAATACATAAGATAAATAAGCAGGAGGGACGTGCTAGGATGGAGAACACTTTATGCAAAGGAAGACATGCATAGTCTGTACTAAAACAGAGACTGTGAAGAGCAGGCAGCTGCCAGCCAACACATGCTCTCTCGCTGTTTTTCTGATGCAACTGCCTGCTGGGGTCTGAGTGTGAGGCCACGAGCTTGTGGGTATGAGGTCCTCTAAAGATGAGATCCCACTGCTCAAGGTCTTCTCCCAGCCTGACAAGAAGCAGGTCTTCCTTCAGAACATTACATTGAGAAGACTGGTTTTAGACTAGAGGAAGTTCTTTTGTTGTCTCGAGGATGGTAGGGAAGAAAAGACCCTTTCACATGGGATAATTACTTAGACTGCTAGGCCTGAAGTTATCTATCAGTGACCTGTGATAATGGATGTAGGCCTGGAGGTGTGGGATCCAGGAGCAGACTTCTATCTCGTAGTTCTCAGTACTGAGCTTCTGCCTGGTACTCACTAGGAGAACCTTGCCATAATTATAATTTGATCTGTGTGTCTAAGCTCAAGGCAAAATCAGAGAGAACAACAGTAGCCTGGGAAATACTATAGTGCTTTAGGAACGACTGACTGCAATGGAGAGAAAACGTAACTGTTTAGAGTCAGAAAAAAAATGGATGGTGGCCTAGAAGAGGATTTCCAGAAATTCTAAAGAGACCAACCTAACTTATAACCTGAAAAGCTAGTGACCTCTGGGTCATATTGGTTATATCTAAGACTTAAATTAAGTTTTTTTTCTTACCATCATATATAGAAATCTCTTCATCCATGTCATCTTTCTTTGCTTTTGATAAGACCCACCTGTAAATAAAATAAAAAAATACTTATCATTAATTTCTAGATATAATGCATATTAGAACTGTAAAAGATTACCCAACACAGTCACTTTTAATTCAAAAGTAAATTAATACTTAGAGATTATGCCTATACATAATCCTGCGAGGCTAAGCCAACTTTGGAAGCTATAATTTACTAGCTTAATAATAACAGCTAGTGCACATGAAGCCTCAGTTCGTTCATCTGTAAAATGGGGATAAATACTATACTACCTACTTAGGATAGTGTCTGGCACATAATAATCTATAAATATTAACTTTGTTTTTTATCATTATTTAGGTTGGAACAGTAACTCAAATTTGCTATCTGAACTTAGATTATTAATATCTGTTCTAAAGAATGAAGAAATTATGTTTTTTCTTAACATTTGAAGTTTATTTTTATTTTCCTTTATATAACTATTCAAATTAAACATTACTATCAATAGCAAAAAATGTTTAAAATATTGGTTTATACTATTAAATAAAGTTCTTTAAAATTTTTTTTTTTTTTTTTGGTACTGGGGATTGAACTCAGAGGCATTCTACCTTCGAGCTATACCCCCAGCCTTATTTTTTATTCTTTATTTTGAAACCGAGTCTCACTAAGTTGTGCAGTGCCTCACTAGGTAGCTGAGGCTGGCCGCGAACCCAGATCCTCAGGTCTCAGCCTCCCAAATGCTGGGATTACAAGCGTGCGCCACCACGCCCGGCTTCTTTAAAATTTTTATAGCTCTATAGTACAGATAATTCTCATAGGCTAATAACCAATAACTTCAGAAAAGCTAATCAAATCAAGGAAAATATTCTCTTGAATGAATACTCACCCAACCAACTTTCCACTATCAAAGGTCTCTGTAAAATACACTTCTCCTATAGGTTCAGGTGTCTTATATTTAATCTAAAAAATAGAGTGTTAAAAAATCTAAAGTTACTCATCTTTGTAATTTATATATTTATGTATTTATGTATCTATTTATTTATTTATTTATTTTTGGTACTTGGGTTTCAACCTAGGGGCTACTTCTGAGCCACAATCTCATCCTTTTTTTTTTTTTTTTTTAAATTTTGAAACAGGGTCTCACTAAGTTCCTGAGAGTGGTCTTGAATCTGTGATCCTCCTGTCTCAGCCTCCCAAGTAGTGGTATTACAGGCATGTACCACCATGCCCTGCTTCGTAAGCATCATTATTAATATTTGTTATCTTTAGAAAGAAAAAAAGTGATATAAGATCATTAGTGATTCAAAAGGACTAGAGTGATCCATTACTATAGTCATTTCTGAGGCAGCCTTTTGTGGATGTATCTGCATTAGTTATGAAATTTCATGTCCTAGCATTTAGGGAAAAGGATACAGAGTGCCTTCTCTATTTTCACTCTCCTGACCCTGTCTTGACAGTGTAACATTTCTTATCAGTTTAAGGGAAGAAAATCTGTAATTAAACAAAATACACACAATTTCCGAAAGGGTCAAGATTCAGTTACCAAAACTGCCAATCTTCTATGAAGTTTATTCGTGTAAAACTTTACTGTCTACTATTTTCCTGTAGATTGGCAAAATGGGCAGTGGTGTCACAGGGCTTCCTTAAGTCACATCACCCTGAAAACCACCATCAGTTCATTCTGTCTTTATTTACACTTTACCATGTCTTGATTACTCATGCTGTAAAATTAGAAGTGTCAAAAATTGTTCTTTCCCACTTCTTTTTTGTGTGAGTGGGTGGCCTCAGGGTTTGAACCCAGGGACATTCTAACTCTGAGCTGCACACCCAGCCCTATTTTATTTTTACTTGGAAACAGGGTCTCACTAGGTTGATGAGAGTCTTGCTAAGATTGTCATTGAACCTGCCATCCTCCTGTCTCAGTCTCCCAAGTTCTGGGATTACAAGCATGCACCACCGTGCCTGGCTTCTTCCCCACTTCTCATCATACTCTCAGATGACTGCCAAATGGAGTCAGGGCTGTGAGCATCTGTCAATTTCTTTGAAGTATGAACTTCCAGAGAGCCTTACGGTAGCTGTATCTAAGTCAGCCATCAGCTCTTCCAGCACTTACTCGGCAGATCACAGAAGGAGGTTTTCAAATAAATGCTCCAGCAGAACTTACAACTTCACAGGGGAAGCAGAATATTTTCCTCAGCTAAACAAGACTTATATTTGCAAATATAAAACTTTTTAAAAAAGGAAATGAAGTGAAGAAGTCTGTAACAACGATGTTATTTCCCTTGGCTTTTTAAACAGTGGCTGGCACAATACAGGGAACATTTTCTCACTACTGAACACATGGCTGCTTGTCACACTACAAGATATGAATAGTTCTCAATAGGAAGCTCTTAGGGATCCTCAGCGTGTGTCGGTACCTCCGTGAGTTCCTCAGATGCCTGTTAGGCTCCAATTCAAAGCACACATCTTAAGGAGACTGAGGCAGAAAGGCGGCCTGCCTTGCTAAGTGGCTGCCTCAGTGTTCCTTCCTGCCCATCTGCCTTGTTAGTATTTGCTTTACTCAGAGAAGTAAAGAAAAGCTATTTACTTTATTTCTTAAAAACTGCAAATTATCCTACCTTTTATTTTAGGGAAAGATCTGGCAGCATCAAAAACAAAACTAAAAAGCATACTCTTAGCTAAAGGACTTAGTCCTTTTCAACCAGTAATGTAGTTCTGATAGAAAAAAATCTTCTTCATATTTATTTAACAAAACTGTACTAGGTGCAGTTTTACATAGATACTCTAAAAAAATACAGCAACAACATAGTCAGGAAGAAGCAATGGTTTTCTGTTTGGCAAATGAAGACTATAAGAACTGAAATGAATCTTAACGGATCAGTCACTCTTATGTATCTTAAAAGGAATAATTTATAAGTCATTTCTCAATAACTTTACCTCTGAGGAATTTTCATTTTCATTAACATCAATCTCTTCTGAATTT
This sequence comes from Graphiurus murinus, assembly GCA_004027655.1. Classification (NCBI taxonomy): domain Eukaryota; kingdom Metazoa; phylum Chordata; class Mammalia; order Rodentia; family Gliridae; genus Graphiurus; species Graphiurus murinus. The sequence continues at coordinate 33,102 of PVLC010015574.1, forward strand.
TCATCGAAGTCTTCCATGTCAACAGCATCATCCATAAATTCTGCATTAGTTGAGATGAAGAGAAGACCCAAACATAGTCCAATTCCTTGGAAGCGCATATTGACTAATGGTGAAATTAAAGGTAATTAGTGAAAATAAAGCAAAGTTGTGAAAGATGTATGTTAGGTATTGTAGAAATAATTTTTCTTTATTACCTTAATAATACCTTAACTTATTAATACAATAATATTGTCTTAATTAGTTTTAAGAGCTATCCTAGAATAAACACAATTATTTAAATTGTGCCTTGAACAAGTTAAAAACAAAGTTCAAATCCTTTAGCAAATAGTTTCTACAGCTATAGGCCTTCTCCCCAAAAACACAGCCATTGGCACAAAATCTAAAGATACAAGTAACAGTGATTATCAAACTCAAATACTATGTAGATAGACCCCTTTAAAAGAAAACAAAAATGTATGATTCTTTACTGTTTACTTATTTTTAATACAATGCTACTTAAGTGTGTATGTATACTTGGAAACCAAATCAAAGTATGTTTACAGTTAAGCATTAGAAAATAAGACAAAAGGAAGGGAATATTTATCACAAATTTAATAATTTGTGGTAGTGTTTTTTTTCAAATCAGATCAAACTTGAAAGATTAAACAACTATAGGGCATGCTGCTATCAAGTGGACTGCTATGAAAATGTTCTTTTGCATTCATCATTCCTGTAAGTCTGTAATTATGTAATTAACCATTTATCTATCCAAGTACTACAATACTTCTATTCCTTACGATATTAAGTAAAAGCCAAATGCAATATGGCTACCTCTTAGCAGAAGTAAACAAGTTATATAATTACGTCTTCCTCTACTCTCACTAGCATATAAAAATTCAAGGGGTGCCCACAGACTTTCAAACAAGTGCATGTGAATACTGCAACAGTGTGGCAGTCTTTGGTTATCAGGTGGTGGTGGTCATTCATCAAAATAATCCAGAATATAATTATATTACTGCTTTTCCAAAGTTACCATCAACTTGAAAGCATGTTTTACTTTTATTAGTGCATTTAATTATACCTCATGGTGAGGTTCAAAGTGATATAAACACTCGTGCAAAGAGCATTTGGTGTGCTTTCCTCTGGATCCTACCCTGCTACCTACCCTTCCTGTGCGCATTGTGGAGACTGAGATTGGGAGTAATACCTCCATATATGGACACAGCATTATTTCAACTGTTTTCTTCATTAGTTCTCATTTTTCCTTTCCCCACCTCCCTCCTGCAAGCCCCTTCCACTATTTTACTGGTCTCTTTTCTCATTTATCTGAAGTCCCTTTGTTTCCACATATGAAAATAAAACACATGACCCTTGACTTTCTGAGACTGGCTGATCTCACTTAGCATAAGACTCTCCAGTTCCGTCCATTTTCCTGCAAATGACAATGTTCTTCTTCATGGCTGAGTAAAATTCCATTGTATGTATATACCACACTTTTGTTATCCATTCATCTGTTGACAGACACCCAGGTTTGTTCCAGAATTTGTCTATTGTGAATTATGCTGTTATAAACATGGAGATGCATGGATCACTACAGTATTCTGACTTTAATTCTTTTGGAAAGATACCAAGAAGTGGTGCGGCTAGGTCATATACTAGTTGCATTCCTATTCTTTTGAGAAACTCCGTACTGATCTCCACAGTGTTTGTAGTGATTTGTAGTCCTACCAACAGTATATGAGTTCTTATTTTCCTATCTCCTCACCAACATTTATTATTGTTTGTATTCTTTTTTTCTTTACTGGGAATTAAATCCAGAGGCATTCTACCTCCAAACTATACCCCGATCTCTTTTTTATTTTGAAACATGATTATGAAGGTTGGTAAGTCCCAAGATCTGAGTTAAGAAAATGAAGACCCAGGAGAGCCAATGGTGTAGGTATAGTCGGCGTCTGGAGTCCTGAGACTGAAGAGAACTGATGAAGTTCTAGTTTGAAAGCAGCAGGTTTCAGACCCAAGAAGAATCAGTTCACTTTGAGACCAAAGATAAGAAACGACAGATGTCCTGTCAAGCAGTCAGATGGGAAGAATCGCCTCTTCTGGTGGTTCCACTCAGGGCTTCAGTGGCTGGATGAGAGCCGCCCACCTTCGGAAGGGCAAGCTGCCTTACGCAGTCTACCAATTCAAACATCAGTCCCATCCAAAACAGCCTCACAAGACACACCCAGAATGATGTCTGACCACGTATCCAGGTATGCGATGGCCCAGGCAAGCTGATAAATGCGATTGACCACTACAGACCTCAATTAACTACTACTCCTCAGGGACACCAGAAATTGTGGTAAGTCTCTGAGATTTAATTTTTTTTTAATTTGAGCTTTCTTTACTTTAATGCATACTGTTAACTAACATTGGGTACTTTTTCTAAATCAGAAGGATCTAGAAACAAAATACCTCAAGAAATACAGCAGAAAGCGCAAAAAGAACTGTAACAGTAGAAATAACAGTTGAAAACAACTCTCTGGAGGTTTAGGCAACAAAGTCCTAAAACAATCACAGGAGTCTGGTTCTGATAATATGAAAGTGAGAAACCACCCAAGATCAGACAGTGAAATAACTGCGAACACAGGTGTAGGAATATAATTCCATTGTACTGATGATAGAAAGAATAAACTATGTATGCATTGGGTTTTAAACCACAGCTATGCACTAAAATGAAACACTAAGTAGCACCATTTGCAAAATAATATCTTTCCATAAACTTTATGATGATATATTTGCTTATTTACTTAGGACTCACACTACCTCTATGAAGTTCCAACAAAGTATCACGTGACAACAGGCAAACTGCGAAACAGATACAAATATAAGGCCACCAGAACTGGAATACTCTCTCTCATTTCTGTATTCACAGTGCCACAGAGCATGCTGGTACAGGATAAATAGGAGCAGACAAATGTTTGCAGAAAAAAATGCAAGAGGGAAAGAGGGTAAAGGAGGAAGACGAGTTTGGTGTTACGGGGGCACTGCAGCCCTAAGTTAGCATAAGGGTGCTAGGCAATTAGAGGGAAACAAGAAACAAAAGGAGTCTATAAAAGTCTACAGGATCTTTGGGGGAAAGCCCTTCTCTACAGTTTAACTCCCTAGAAAAATGCATGGAAGCAATCCTTATACCGCAGATGTCTTTATGGTTTCATTAGAGAGAAATAGTTATGCCAATGCTTCTAACATTGCCCCCCTAACACTAGGGTATATTCTTAAAATTTAGAGTGAAAGTATTCTGTAGAAAAAGAAAATAATAGTCCAGAAATCTTGCAGTTTTGTGATCTAATTTATTATATTTTTGAAGTACAATCTGTATCTATGAAGAAACATCTCTGAATATGAATTTTCCAGAGTCTTGCTACAGACATGCTGCATTTTCACAACTCTAACCATAATTTACTTCGATAGGAAAATCATAAACAGAAAAATTAGGTTAAGCTGGATGTGGTGGTGCATGCTTGTCATCCCAGTACTTGGGAGGCTGAGATCAGAGGACCCGGGTTCGCAGCTAGACTCAGCTACTTAGTGAGGCCCTCTACAACTTAGTGAGACCCTGTTTCAAAATAAAGAATAAAAAATAGGGCTGGGAGTGTAGCTTGGTGGTAGAATGCCCCTGGGTTCAATCTCCAGTACAGCCAAAAAAGAAAAGAAAAATTAGGTTAAGAAGTTTTTGTTACATCATGCAAGTAACACTGGATACATTTTTACCAAAACTGAAAAATTATCTGGCTATGTAGCATGCAAAAAAATTCACTTTGAAATATCACAAACAGAGCCGGGCGTGGTGGCGCACGCTTGTAATCCCAGCATTCGGGAGGCTGAGACCGGAGGATCCGGGTTCGCGGCCAGCCTCAGCTACCTAGTGAGGCACTCCGCAACTTAGTGAGACTCGGTTTCAAAATAAAGAATAAAAAATAGGGCTGGGGGTATAGCTCGGAGGTAGAATGCCCCTGAGTTCAATCCCCAG
>PVLC010015575.1:0-37181 GCA_004027655.1 Graphiurus murinus
GGTAGAATGCCCCTGAGTTCAATCCCCAGTACCGCAAAAAAAAAAAAAAGAAAGAAATTTTAAAATCCCTAGAATCAAATGAAAATAGAAACACAATTTAACAAAATTCCCAGGACATTATGAAGGTGGTTTTAAGAGGAAACATTATAGCATTGAGTGCCCACAGTAAAAAAAAAAGAAAGAAAGAAAAGAAAAGGAAGAAAGATTCCAAATCAACAATCGAATAACATAACATATCTCAAGGATCTAGAAAAAACAGGAATAGACTAACCCCAAAGCCAGTCGAAGGAAATAATTGGAAGCAGAGAAAAAAATTAATAAGATAGAGAATAAAACAATACAAAGGATTGATGACACAAAAAGTTGGCTTTTCAGAAGATAAACAAGATTGATAAATTTTAGCCAAACTAACCAAAACAAAGAGAGAAATGACCCAAATTAATAAAATAAAAGAAAGGAGATATCACCACAGACAGCACAGAAATCCAGAGGATCATTAGAAACTATTTTGAAAATGTATATTCCAACAAATCAAGAAACCTACAAGAAATTGCCAAATTTCTAGACATACATAATCTACCTAAATTGAACAAAGAAAAGTCCAGGACCAGATGGATTCCCAGCTAAATTCTACAAGACTTTAAAGAGAAACTAAGCCTAATACTCCTCAGATTATTTCATGAAATAGAGATGAAATACTCTCAAATTCATTCTATGAAGCTAGTATTGCCTTGATACCAAAACCAAATAAAGATGCTTTAAGGAAATAAAATTATAGACCAATATCCTTGATGAACATAAATGCAAAATTCTTAAAAACGAGCAATTCACATTCAAAATGACATCAAGAAGATTGTGCACCTCAACCAAGTTGGTTTCATTCAAAGGTTACAATGTTGGTTCAAAAAATATAATTCAAGTAAAAAAATATAATTCATCACATAAATAAAACTAAGGAGGAAAATATCATCTACATCAACAGATGTAGAAAAAGCATTTGGCAAAATCCAATACTCACTCATTAAAAGCAGTGAAGAAATTAGGCATAGAAAGAACTTACCTAAATATCATAAACATAATATAAGATTAGCTCAATACCAATGCCATACTTAACAGGGAAAAAAGTTTTTCCTCTAAAATCAGAAACAAGACAAGGATGCCTACTATGACCACTCCTATTCAATATAATACATGAAATTCAATCCAGAACAATAAAACAAGATAAGGAAATTAAAGGGATACAAATGGGGGAGGGAAAAACTGAAATTATCTATTTGCAAATGACCCCAAAAATTCAACCAAGTCACACATGGTGTGTGTGACACATCTATAATCCCAGTACTTGGAAGGCTAAGACAAGAGGACCACAGGTTTGAGGCCAGCCTCAGCAACACAGCAAGACCCTGTTTAAAAATAAAAAAGGGCTAAGGGAGTAGCTCAGAGGTAGAACACCCCTGGGTTCAATCCCCAGCACTACAAAAACAAAGAACAAGCAAACAAAGAACCTCAACCAAAAGACTTCTAAAGCTGATACACAAATTCAGCAAAGTAACACAATACAAAAAAATCAACTTCCAAAAATTAATAGCCTTTCTACACACCAACCACAAATCCATCGAGAAAGAAATTTGGGGGGAAAAAACCTCCATTCACATAGCCTCAAAACCAACCAACCAACCAACCAACCAACCAACCAACCAACCAACCTTAGGAATAAATTTAACCAAGGAGGTAAAAGACCTCTACAATGAAAATTATACAATACTGAAGAAAAAAATTGAAGACAACCTCAGAAGATGGAAAAACCTCCCATGTTCTTAGATAAGCAAAATAAATATTGGCAAAATGGCCATATTCCCCAACGCAGTCTACAGATTCAATGCAATTCCTATCAAAATACCAATGTCATTCTTTACAGAGCTAGAAAAAAAGGTCCTAAAATGTATATGAAAGAATAAAAGACCCAGAATAGCCAAAGCAATTCTGAACAATAAGAACCATGTTGAAGGTATCACAATACCTGATTTCAAATTATACTGTAGAGCTATAGTATAATTTCATTAAAAATAAACAGCATGGTACTGGCCTAAATACAAACACACAGACCAAAGGAATAGAGTAGAAGATACAGAAACAAATTCTCACACTTATAACCAGTTGATTCTTGACAAAGATGCCAAAAACATACACTGGAGAAAAGATAGCCTTTTCAGCAAATGATGTGGAGAAAACTGTATATCCATATATAGAAGAATGAAATTAGACCGCTATCTCTCACCCTGAACAAAAGTCAACTCAAGATAGATCAAAGACCTAGAAATTAGATCAGAAACTTTGCAATTAATGGAAGAAAATATAATACCAACTCTCCAATATATAGGCACTGGTAGATAAATTCTCAGTAAGTCCACCAAAACTCAGAAAATAAACCTGAGAACAAATAAATGGAATGGCATAAAGTTGAAAAGCTTCTGCACATAAAGGAAACTATCACAAGTCTGAAGAGAGAGTGTACAGAATGGGAGAAAATCTTTGCTGTTTACTTCTCTAAAGATCCTCTGGATCTAGAATACACAAAGAACTTTAAAAAAATGGAAAATTGGACTGAATAAATACTTCTCAAAAGATACAAATAGCCAATAAATATATGAAAAAAATGTTTGACATCATTAGCAATCAGAGAAATGCACATCAAAACTACAGTGAGATTCCATCTTACTCCAGTTAGAATGGCAATCATCAAGAATACAAACAATAATAAATGGTGGTGAGGATGTGGGGAAATAGGAGCTCTTCTACATTATTGATGGGATTGTAAATTGCTACAAACACCATGGAAATTAGTATGGAGGTTCCTCAAAAGAATAGGAAAGGAACTACCATTTGACCCTGATATACCACTCCTCAGTATCTTTTAATTAAAGTCAGAATACTATAGTAATATATGCATATCAATGTTTTTGGCAGCATAATTCACAATAGCCAAATTATGGAACCAACCTAGGTGTCTGTCAACAGATGATTGAAGAAAAGGTGGCATATACGCACAGTGGAATTTAACTCAACCAGAAAGAAGAACAAAGTTATGTCATTTGCAAGAAAATGGACGGAACTAGAGAATATTGTGTTAAATGAGATCAGACAGTCTCAGAAAGTCAAGGGTCATATGTTTTCTCTCATACGTGGAAGCTAGAGAGAAAATAGGAAATAAGGCATTTCAGTTAAATGAACAGAGAGACCAGTAGAAGAGTGGAAGGGGATGGGGAGAAGAAGGTGGGAGGGAAAAATGAGGCTTGAGGAAGGGAACAGTTCAAGTGATGCTATGCCCATACCAATCTCACTAACATGTCTGAGGAGGGAGGAGGAGTAAGGTGGGATGCAGAGAAATAAACCAAGTGTTACGTGCTTGTATGTTTGTATTACTTTGAATATCACTATGATGTACAATTGTAACGCACCAATAAAAGTCTTACCAAAAAGACTGCTGTGAAGATTAAATTTGCTCACCTATGTAAAGTACCTAAGATTGCCTGAAACAAAGTAATAGTTCAATAAACATCTATAATTACTATGACTATTATTGTCATTATTCCTTAAAAGTTTAATTAAAACTTACCTAGAAAATCATCTCTTCTGCTGACTCTAGGGATCTTTGATTTTTACAATCACTAGGCTAGACATAATTTTAAATTTTCTAGTGTCAATTTCACAATTTTTTTTCTCCCATTCTATCCAGGTTTTTTATATTGTGCTGTATAGTTCTATACTGTATTCTCTTATAATAAATTATTGGCTAGTTCATTTCTTCCATTTTATGTTTCATATATTAATTTGTCTTTTCTGTCTCCCTCTCTTTTTTGCTTTTATCACTCCTCTTAAAGATTTTTCTATTTTCTTAATCTTTTCAAAGAAATGTTGTCAGCCCGGCATGGTGGCGCATGCTTGTAATCCCAGCATTTGGGAGGCCGAGACCCAGAGGATCCAGGTTCACAGCCAGCCTCAGCTACTTAGTGAGGCACTCTGCAACTTAGTGAGACTCTGTTTCAAAATAAAGAATAAAAAATAGGGCTGGGGGTATAGCTCAGAGGTAGAAAGACCCTGAGTTCAATCCCTAGTACCGAAAAAAAAAAAAAAAATGGTGTTTTCATTGGTCAAATATTTTAGTTTATTTTATTCATTTCTGCTTTCATTTTACTGACATGTTTATTTTTCTTTCTTTTTTTATCTCCTTGAGCTAAATGATTAATTTATTTCTAGTACTTTTTTTCTAATAAAAGCACTTAGGGCAATAACTTTTTCATAGAGTACCATTTTGGCTGGATTTCATAAGTTTTAATACATATATTTACAACTTCCAACTTTTTCTTCTTTGCAATGTTGGTTTCTACTTTAACCCAAGAGTTATTTTAAAACTCTCCAAAATTTAGAAATAAGCCGGGCGTGGTGGCGCACACTTGTAATCCCAGCATTCGGGAGGCTGAGACCGGAGGATCCGGGTTTGCGGCCAGCCTCAGCTACCTAGTGAGGCACTCTGCAACTTAGTGAGACTCGGTTTCAAAATAAAGAATAAAAAATAGGGCTGGGGGTATAGCTCAGAGGTAGAATGCCCCTGAGTTCAATCCCCAGTACCGAAAAAGAAAAAAAAAAAATTTAGAAATAGAAAAAATTATCCTTTTGTTAGTTTATTTTATTTTCAATTAAAATATTGTATTCTGTACAGATTTTATTGCTAAATATAAGATAAATTTTTATAAATACTTCACAGTGTTGAAAAAGAATATATAATTCTTATTTTTAAAATACAAGGTTCTATAACTAACTGAATTATGTTTATAACTGCATTTTTCAAATTTTCCATATTTTTGATATAATTGAGCTATTCATTTTGGGAAGCATAAAATCTGCCTCAAATATGAATTCAGCTTTCCCTTTCTTTTAACAATATCTGACATTTATAGTTTTTATTTTATTTTTTCTGTTGTGTTGGGGATTGAACCCAGGGGCATTCTACCTTTGAGTTACACTCCCAGCCCAATTTTCTTACTTCATTTGAAACAACTCGCTAAGTTGCTGACAACCTCACTAAGTTATTGAGACTGGCTTCAAACCTGAGATCTTCCTGTCTTAGCCTCCCAAGGATTACAGGCATGTGTCACCATGCCCCGCTAGTTTTTATTTTTTAAAACATCTTTATTGAGCTGGGCGTGGTGGCGCACACTTGTAATCCCAGCGTTTGGGAGGCTGAGACTGGAGGATCTGGGTTCAAGGCCAGCCTCAGCTGCTTAGTGAGGCCCTCTGCAACTTGGTGAGACCCTGTTTCAAAATAAAGAATAAAAAAATAGGGCTATATTTTGATGCCAAGTTTTTTCATGCTTTTATAAAAGGACAATAACTGCTAGTATCTATTTCATGAACTATACCTGCATAAAACATCAATTATATTTTGTCCTACTTTCTACATTTATCTTATTTTGCTTGACATTATTGTAAATAACATTATTCTTTTAACATTTGCCTGTTATATATTTTTCATTCTTTTATTTGGAAGTTTCCTCTCATTTGTTTTAAAAGTACCCATTATAAATTACATATCACTGGAAATGCTTTTCTGTCTTCTTTCTATAGCTACACTCTGATACTTCCTGCCTTTTTTAGGAAAACTGACATCATATTTCATGTGACAACTGACTTACTTGACTTGTGCTCTTTTATATGTTTTTATTTCTTATTGTTGCCTTATTTATATTCAAATTTTTATCATAATCTTACATGACATCTAACCTGACAGAAATAAAACCAATCCATTAAAAAAATGTAAATGACATACTATTTTTAGTTCTTTCTTCATCAATGCTTATTTTGGCATTTTTGGAAACTTTTCCTTACCAGTGATTGAATAGAGGTACAAAGACAAGTCTACTCTGTTTCAGTGAAATAGAGTCAACAATACTATAGCTGCTATAAATAATCCTACTATACGTAAACACTCCAATACTATAAATAATACTTCTGTATATGAGTGTCTTCCACTCAAACTTTAGTCATGCTTCTCTGAACCCTTTTTTCAACTAGGCCTAGTCCCTGGTCTGCCTAGAACAGTTTTGGCAAGAATCTTGCTAACTTGGTTTAATAAGAATCCTTGATATTGATCACCTAGTAACCCCCCTAACCCTGATATCTCTTCTTAATAATTTTCCATCCACTGACACTTCTTCAGCCCCCTGCTCTTCTCCTTCACTATAAATCCTCAGTATTCTTTTCCATACTTGGAATTGAGCCCAGTTTTATATAGGGTCTCTCAAATAGCTCCTGAACAAAACTGTGTTCACCACTTAACTGTCCAGTTCTTGTTTTCTTTAACAATGTTGGCTTCTGATAACTAAAATTATTTATATTGAATTAAGTAATAACTCCCTAACATTCTCTATTTTTGGTTTGGAAAACTATAGAAATATCCTGTTTGGAGCCAGAAATGGAAATAAGGGACCCCTTTTCCTCCATTTCTACAATCGAATTAACCTTGGAGTTTCCAATAGCCTAATCCTAAGCCCATAAACAAAGAATTTAAATTAGAATTAGTTAGAAACTGAACTAGAAACAATAACTGAATGAGGTGCAGGCCCAATAGTTTAATTAGTGTTATTATTCCAAAGATCTTAAGTCTTCATATACATTTCTCCAGTTAAACTTACAAAAATATGTGGTATCTAACAGTAAACTGAATAACCTAATAAAATTACCTATGATCCACCTTGAATTCCAATGTTTTTCCTAAAATTACAAGATATCTATTCATATTATATGCTATGAGTATGTTTAAATAAAGTAGACTATGTAGTAATACTTTATGTAGACCCTTTATATTTTCAAGTTAGCTTTCAATAATTTTCTTGGGATATCTATAAAACAAGACTATGTTTCCATTTTATTCAAAATAAGAATGAGAAGAAAAGTAACATTCAGTCAATGTTTACTATATGCTAGATTGTATGTTTAAGAAATGTTAATCTTTATAGCAATCCTGTAATTCACACTGTACATTTTGAATTCCAGTATGTTTTCCAAAATTGCAAGGTAAGGAAAAAATGTTAGCACATCATGAGTACATGAAAATATGTCAGAATAGGTAGAAAAAAACTTTTTAAATATATTTTCATTGGTGCACTGCAATTACATATCATAGTAAGGTTCAAAGTGATACATATATACATGCACGAATCACTTGGTGTTCCCCTCCCTGTTCCCCTCTCCTTTCCAATACATGAATGAGATTGGTAGTGATACTTTCATATACATATAGTCCCTTTTTAATAGCAAAGAGCTTTACAATGATTCTTCCAGTATGTCTTTGAATAAAGTACATGTTTCTACTTAATGCATGACAAATATATTTTGGCCATAGCTAGGATATAAAATACATGGACTTATCATAATCAGTTCCATTATTATGACTTATTTGCCACCCAAATTGGATTGCCACATTGTCATTTCAATCTATTAGCACAAAATACTCTTAATATTAGGCCAAAACCATTCCCCTCTAGAGATTAGTTAATAATCTATTTGATGTTAGTATTTAAAGATTATTCCTCAGGTAAGTAGATGGACTTACTTAAGGTACTTTAAAGGCCACATTCCAAAAACTCAGAACACATATTTGACATAGCTGACAGAAAGTCAATATCCAAATCCCTTTAGGAATTGTAATAACTGTACCTAACACTTTATCTACTCTATGTCAGACACTGTCTTATGAACTTTCTATGGGCTCATTCATCTAATTCTCTTATTGGTATTGTGAAGTAGATTCTATTTTGTCTATCCTCATTTTAGAAACAAGGGAACTGAAGTACAGAGATTTTATGTGAATTTGAACAAAATTACATAGTTATAAAATGTGTTATGCAACCTCATGTGATTTTGGATTTTATACATGGTAAAAAAAATTAAACACTTAAAAAGGTATGCAACTAAACTTGTCTTCCCTCTCCCACTTCATATTAAGAGTTACTGTATCTCTATACCACCACCAAATATATGCATGTGTGTACATTTGTGTATGTATAAATTTACAACACACAGGGATTTCTATTATTGATAATTAGATTTTCATTTTTGCCATATAAATAATACTATGTATACATGTACATATATACATATACATTTTTAACTTGTTTGAGTTTATTTGTAAAATGAACTCTTAGCAATGAAATTGCTGTGTTAAGATTTATGTACAGCCTCAGCTACCTAGTGAGGCACTCCGCAACTTAGTGAGACTCAGTTTCAAAATAAAGAATAAAAAATAGGGCTGGGGGTATAGCTCGGAGGTAAAATGCCCCTGAGTTCAATCCCCAGTACCGCAAAAAAAAAAAAAAAGATTTATGTACAATATAAAAGGCAAATGGTATAAATTGAATAAATGTTGAATGAATTAACGATTAGTACTGTTATTACCTATAGATTAAGAAATGCTAGCCGGGCGTGGTGGTGCAGGCTTGTAATCCCAGCATTCGGGAGGCTGAGACCGGAGGATCCGGGTTCACCGCCAGCCTCAGCTACCTAGTGAGGCACTCTGCAACTTAGTGAGACTCGGTTTCAAAATAAAGAATAAAAAATAGGGCTGGGGGTATAGCTCCGAGGTAGAATGCCCCTGAGTTCCATCCCCAGTACCACAAAAAAAAAAAAAAGAAATGCTGAGGGTTTTTATGATCATATAGTAAATCTTAGAAAGGGTACTTAACAATTTGGCTATAGTTGGGGCCAACTGTGTGTCTTGGCACATTCTCTTCCACATCTCTCCCAGTGCACAGCAATACCCAACTAAACCAAACACACCTTGAAGTCTGTGCAACCTCTATGTTTTCTAGTTTTCCTTTATTACTTAAAACATTTGACTATATCTTCTATTACCTGGAACAACAACAACAATAACAACAAAAATTGCAACAGATATACCAGATGTCTGGAGGAAGCACTCAATTTTTCTGAATCTCAATTTTCCCATTGGTACAATGAGATTGCTTTCTAGTTGTATTATCTTCATCACATTTTCCTTATAGGAAGACATTTATCTCCCTATCTCAAATTATGTATGTCTATTCTTGAGCAAACTTTTCCTACTTTTCACTACCTCCTTACAGATAAGTCAATGTATTTGAAAATGGACTTATTTGGATCTTTATAAGATTGGTATAGATTCATATATATAGCCCTTTTTTTTTTTTTTTTCCGGTACTGGGGATTGAACTCAGGGGCATTCTACCTCGGAGCTATACCCCCAGCCCTATTTTTTATTCTTTATTTTGAAACCGAGTCTCACTAAGTTGCGGAGTGCCTTACTAGGTAGCTGAGGCTGGCCGCGAACCCGGATCCTCCGGTCTCAGCCTCCCAAATGCTGGGATTACAAGCGTGCGCCACCACGCCCGGCTATATATAGCCCTTTTTAATGGCAAGAAGAGCTTTGTAATGATTCTTCCAGACTGTCTTTCATTCCAGCACTAAGATTAATATGCTAAGACTACAAGGGTTACATAAGAACAATGACAGGAAAAAATAATTTCTTTGTAATATCTTTCAAAATTAAAACATAAGTATACATCTTGTTGAAACTGGAGACAATGACTATTAAAAAAATCAGAAAAATATATATAAGGACAATTAACATGGGATTTCTAGTCCCCCATACTCCATTCTCTAAAATTAAAAGGTAAATCAAATCATATTACTTCCCATTCCTCCTCTGCTTAAAATTCTACACTCACAGCTCCTTACCATGACCCTAAACACTCTGGCTTCTATATACCTCTTTATCTCATTTTCTACTGCCCCTCCCCTGGCAATTCTACTTAAATCATATTTGCCTCTCTCCATTTCTTGAACATGCCAACTTTGGTTTTGCTTTAAGACTTTTGTTTGGACCATTTTCTCAGCCTAGAAGGCTCAAATCCCAGATCTTTCCATAGCTAGCTCCCGTTTTTACTCCGATCTCAGTTCAAATATCTCCTCCGCTGACTCTGATTGTTCTATAGAAAGGAAACCTACCTCCACCCAAGTCTCAATTCCATTCTCTATTTTATATCTTCAAAGTACCTATCACTATCTACAATTATTTATTTATTGGCTATGTGTTTATTATAAGTCCCCCTCTCAACTAACATATAAAACCTTGAGGCAAGAGCCTTGTCTTCTTTACCATGCTATTGTATCTACCACAGTGCCTAGTATATAGTGGGCCCTAAATAAATAATTGTTAAATGATTAATTAAAAAGCATTGAAAAATAATGAGCATACCATGTTACATATATTAGGAAAAGGAGATCAAATGTTAGAAGGCCATAAAGGACATAAAATAGCTAACTATTCTGGCTCTACTTATTCAGTATGGTTGGTAATAGGAATATAAGACACTTGGAAGTTTAAATGCCTGGAAATGGTTAAAATAGTAAGCAGAGTCCTAATAACCTCATTAAATAGTGCACTATAGTAACTAAGGCTAAATAAGAACCATTCTCTGGAGGATACTTCTTTACGGTCAGCTAATTCTTCACTATTCAACTTCCTTTTTATTCATTTATAACAAAACATAATTAGGAAAAGAAGAATAATCGATGAATAATACAACTGACTAAGGGTTTTAAATTTCAAAGTAATTTTATTTATGCCAGGTTAGACAAGAAAATCCTATCATCTGCTTCACTTGGAAGAAATGTGGCTACAGAAACATTTTCATGATGTCTTCTTTTAGGAAACAGTTTTCATTCCAAAATTTTATTTATTTTTTAATGTGCTTTTATTGGTGCATTAGTCTCACATCATAACGTAAATCATGTTGACAATGACATACATGCACACAGCACCTGGTGTGCCCCCTCCCAATACAGAATATTGAGACTGACATTGGTATATTCACATATACACACATAGTAGGTAGTATTTCCATTAAAGAACCTCAGTCTTCCTCCTCCCCTTCCCTTAGACCACTTCCCTTTCTCCACTGAGTTTTCTCCTCCATTATCTGGGGCCCCTCTTGTGTGTGTGTGTGTGTGTGTGTTACCGAAGATTAAATCCAGGGGCACTCTACCTCTGAGCTAGACCCCCAGCCCTATTTTAGTCTTTTATTTTGAAACAGAGTCTCACTAAGTTGCAGAGGGCCTCATTAGGTTGCTGAGGCTGGCCACCAACCTGCAATCCTCCTGTTCCAGCCTCCTAAGTACTGGGATCATAAACGTGCACCATCACGCTCAGCTTGAATGTATTTATCTTTTAATAAAGGTTGCCTACTTAAGTTAAAGTTCAATTTGGATTGGCAGGTAGGATAAAAAAGTGGTACCTACAAAACTCCAGACAATCCAGCACTTCTATGTGGAAAAAACTTGCTATTTCAGTGTGTATGGTAAAATGAAGCACATCACAGGATGGATAGCAGATTTGGGTGTTCTGCATTTTTAGTAATAATAATATCTTCAATGGGAAAAATGGAGAGAATTTCTAAGCAATGAAATTTTCTTTATGCCCAGTCACATAAGATTTATCATATTTTTAGACTTTAGAAGGGAATCAGTATTTTAGGATATTACATAATTAGGCTATTTTACTGATTTTTATCTAATGACCCAAGAGTCAATAGTTGGACTCAATTACTTAACTGAAAATACCTAAAATACAATAAGCAATGAATGGAAAAGGGCAAAACTTATGTCTTGTGGAACTTCAGGATGAAGAAATACTATTATTTTAATGAAAATTATAAACAGTTCTACGTAGAAGACGTTAAAAATTCCATTTTCCCTTGTTTTCAATTGTCATAAGGATAACGAAATCTCCCTACTGCCCAGCTCAATGTGAGGCACATAGGGGAAAAAAAATCAATAATTTACCCTTAATTTCATGTCTCTATGCATTCACAACCTATCAATATCAGTCAACTGACTGCCATCAATATACTGATTATGTTAGAAGAAATCTAACAAAGTGATCCAGGTTTACATATTTTCATACATAAGTATTCTTCAACTATATCCTAATATTTCTCCCCTGAAAAACTTAAGAGGACAAAAGTTCATTAAAAAATCCAGTTTCAAAAAAAAAAAATCCAGTTTCGCACCTGACAGCTTGATCTGAATAAGCAATACATATTATGAGATATTAAAGTCATTGCAATATGAAAACAATATTTATTCACCAAACAATCCCTTCCTTAACTCTGACATAATGTGTATCATCCACCTTCCCCCCTAGAAGTCATGGGCCCCTATTCTTCTCTGTAGTTCAGGATGCCATGAAATCTTCAATCATCTGGCCCTTCTTCAAGTCTCATATTTTGTGGGATTTCTGTGCATATATGTGTGATTAAAAACATTTTTCTTTTATTAAAAAAGTGAGTATATAAAAATAAAATCAGTGCAATCTACAACTTATGAATTATGGTAAATATGTCAATAAGCTGTATAATGTCTTATGGAGAAGAAAATATTTAAATTACTTTGTAAAAATAGAGATGAGATACACAAATCCCGATTTCAAACAAAATTATGATTAGTATACCTTTGCCGAACCATCAAGCTCTTATTATCCCTAAAATTACAATATCTCCATCTGTTAATCTGACATGAACAAGCTGATAAATGAAATCAGAACAACAGTGTATTCTGGCAAAACTGGAAACTTCCTGAAAACCTAGAAAAATATGTCCACAACAGATGGGTCACTTAGAAAATAAATACATCAATCTGTCAGAGTACTGTTCTAATTCTCTACATGAAAATCAGCAGGAGAGCCACTATTCAAAAGCTGGTGACATTAGTAAGGCCAAAGAGGAAAAACCTGAAGATGTACATAAACACATCTGATACAACCTAAAGTGTCATATTGTTAGGTTTCCTGTTAAAAATACTAAATTCAGGTAAAGTCCTTACCAGTTAATTTCTTCACAGGTTGGAGCCGAACACTGATAGACTGATGTGTGAGTAAGGGGGAGGATGGAAGAGAGCGAGACATGCCCTCCATAATCCGAATGTGCTGCATACCTTCACTCACTGGAAGTGGTGGAACGGCGTAGTCTGGCTCAAAAGCACAGTCGCTTTCTGTGGAGATGCCACCTGTTAACAGGAGAGGATGTAAGCCATTGCATTAAATACCTATGCCATCTTTTGACTGAGGTAAAATTCACATACAATTCACTGTTTTAAAGTGTACAAACAATACTAGATTTTTAAAAGCAATATACCTAGAAAAATGTATTTGATTTTAGTAAAGTATCACTTTTCACTTGAAATGTTCCACTGTGAAAAATTAGCTGATAATTTTAGAATCTAGTAATACTCCTTAAGGGATTCATACTGCAATTAGTCTAGTTTGGCTGTCCTAGTTTACTTCTCTGCTTAGAAACATTTTTTTCCATCTTCTTTGTCCTATAAATTGTGCTTGAACTCATTGCTGTCACAGAGAAAAAACTAAAAATACTTGTTTCAAGTAAATGGTAAACATCCATGGAATTTGACTGTGTATTATTTAGTTTCTCCTAGGAAACTGGCAACCTCAAAGTGGTAAAGTTACAACAAATTTTCTTTATGCTCACGAACCTGCAGATTTACGGTGAATCAGCTGGTCTAAGTTGGACTTGAAAGGGAAGGTTAGGCTAGTTATCAGATTTATGGTCACATTCAGAATCAAAACAATGTATCTTTAATATTGGACTAAACGCTGGGCATGGTGGTGCATGCTTGTAATTCCAGTACCTGGGAGGCTGAGACAGGAGGATCTGGGTTACTGCAGCCAGCCTCAGCTACTTAGTGAGACCCTCCGCAACTTAGACCCTGTTTCAAAATAAAGAATTAAAAACAGGGCTGGGGGTGTAGCTTGAAAGCAGAATGCCCCTGGGTTCAATCCCTAGTACCAGAAAAAAAAAAAAAAAAAAATTGGGCCGAGCCACTGAAGGAGCAAGTAAATACATGGGGCATGCTCTTCTCATGAAGCATCAGAGGAGTTCAGGAAACCAATTTAAATCAGAAAAATATGCATCAAGACTTCTTTTCACTAATATTCCACTGGCCCAAGCCAAGAATAGCATTAATGGGGCAGAGAAATATACTTGGTCCCACTAATGGGAGCTACTACAAAGTTACACGGCAAAAGGAATGGATGTATAATTTTTTAACACAAAGGAAGTAAAGAATTGGGAATCCAATTTACCAAACATGTAAGATTACATTTATTAGTACTACATAGTATCCAATCCTGCTTTGATCAGCCAAATTAAGTCACTGAAATAATGTGATAGCAGAATAAAATAAACTGCTAATTTGATAGAAAAATAGTTATGGTTACCACCTGGTGATTAGATACTCAGAGGTTGAGCTAAGAAAGCCCAGATATATCAAATATATGGACATTTAAGAAATGTTAGAGCTGGGTGTGGTGGTGCACATCTGTAATCCTAGTACTTGGAGGCTGAGACAGGAGAATCACAGGTTCGATACTAGTCTCAGCAATTTAGTGAGACTCTCAACTACTTAGACTCTGTTTCAAATAAAAAAGTCTGGGGATGTAGCTCAGAGGTAGAATGCACCTTTGGGTTCAATCCCCAGTGCCACACACACAAAAATAGATAATCATTTAAAAAATTAAAAAGAAAATGTTAGGAGTAGCCAGGCATGGTGGCGCAGGCCTATAATCTCAGCACTTGGGAGGCTGAAACAGAAGAAGTGCAGATTTGAGGCCAGTCTCAGCAACTGAGAAAGACTCTCAGTAACCTAGTGAGACACTGTTTCAAAACAAAAAATATAATAGGGATTGGGTGTAGCTCAGAAGTAGAATGTTCTGTGTTCAAACCCCAGTACCCCCCCCCCACACACACACACGGAAAAAAAAAAAAAAGAAAGAAAGATGTTAGGAGTAATAATGTTTCAATTAGCATTTCAACTATCACTAAGAAAAGTCTTATATTTAACACTGATGATTTTTAAATTATAAAGTTTAAGTTAATGAAGAAATGCTTCAGCAGAAGGCGATACCTATTCTAGAGAATAGCTAAGTTTCTAAGCTACATAAATAACCACAAGTAAAATGCACGCTTGTAATCCCAGCATTTGGGAGGCTGAGACCAGAGGATCCAGGTTCGCGGTCACCCTCAGCTACCTAGTGAAGCACTCCCCAAATTAGTGAGACACTGTTTCAAAAAATAAAGAATAAAAAATAGGGCTGGGGGTATAGCTCGGAGGTAGAATGCCCCTGAGTTCAATCCCCAGTACCGACAAAAAAAAAAAAACAAAAAAAAAACAAACCTCTAGCATGCTAAATTTACTTGGTAAAAATCCACTGAACTATACACATGATCTGTGAATTTGTCAATTTATACAACAGACTTCAATACAAGTTTCTGATTAAAAAGTACAAAGGAAGCTGGGCATAGTGGTGTATGCCTGTAATCCTAGTAATTAAGAGGCTGAGCAACTTAGAGAGGCCCTCAGGAACTTAGCAAAATTCTTTTTTCAAAATAAAAACAGGACTGAGGGAGTAGCTAAGACATAGAATGCTCCTGGGTTCAATTCCCAGTACTGAAAAAAAAAAGTACACAGAAAAAAATATATAAGGAAACATATAAGATGGTAATAAAGTGGCCCCTAAAGACAAAGGGCTTTTAGATATTTTAGAAACAAAAGGGGTTTTTGCCTAATTTTTTCAAAATTTAACTCAAGGCTTATATCAGCCTGTGATTCCATAACATTCTCACAATCCATTAATCAGGCAAGAAACAGGCCCAGAGTTTAACAACTAGTACAGAATCATATAATCAGATAATACGATGGCTTAAAGTATCTTTTAAAAGCTCTTAGAAAAAATAAGCAAGACAGGCATATTTACAGGTTACAAAGTTAATATATGATAAATATCTTTCTATATTATTAGCAATGGACATTTGGAAAAAGAAAATTATCACCATTAAAATAGTACCTTCAGATAAATGAGGAGATAAACCAGTAGATAGTGCAAGGGAAAGGGGACTGAGAGAGGGAGGTGGAGAGTGAAAAACAGGAAGATTGACAAAAGAAACAGTTCAAATAATATTTGAACTTCATATATGTCCATATATGAAGGTAACACTACCAATCTCACTAACATGTAAGAGAGGGAGGAAGAGGGAGTGGGGTGGTATGCAGAGGGAAATAAACCAAGTGATGTGTGCATGTATGTTTGTATCAATTTGAACCTCATTATGACATAATTACTATAGTTACAATGTACCAATAAAAGTATAAAAAGCCAGAATAAAACAAAACAATGACAAAAAAAGAATTTGTCAACCTGGGTCAAAGACTCAACTTCATGTTATTAACAAGAAATCTGCTTTACATATGATGACTCATATAGATTAAAAGTAAAACAAACTAGGTACGGTACTGCATGCCTATAATCCCAGTACTTGGGAGGATGAGACAGGAAGATTGCAGGTTCTTGGCCAGCCTCAGCAGTTTAGCAAGGTCCTCTACAACTTATTGAGACCCTCCTTGCTTCAAAATAAAAAATAAAATAGGACTGGGGTGTAGCTCAGAGGTAGAATGTCTCTGGGTTCAAGCCCCAGTACCACACACACACACATACACACACACAAAGTAAAAAGATGGATAAAAAATATGCTATGTTAACATACTAATCAAAGGAAGTAGGGAGTAGTTATGCTAATTTCAGATAAGGCAGACTGAGAAGCAAGGGAAGAAACCAGGAACATTACTTAATGATAAAGGAGTCAATTCTCCAAGAAGACGTAGTGTTCTCTATGTATGTACCTAATGAGCACTAAACTCCATAAGGCAAAACTCATAGAACTTCAAGGAAAAACAGATGAATCCACTATCACACTGGAGATTTCAGCAGCTCTCTATCAAAGATGGACAGATACAGTAGGCAGAAAATCAGTAAGGAGATAGCTAAATTCAATAGCACCAACAGTCAACCAGACATAATTAGCGCCTATAAACTACTTCCCATACCAACAACAGAAGACACATTCTTTTTAAGCTCACATGAAATATTTAACACTATAGGCCACATTCAGTCCATAAAGTGCACCTTAATAAATTTAAAAGAATAGAAATTATACAATGTATGTCATAATGGAATTAAACTAGAAATCAATAACAGAGGTAGCTGGTAAATCCTGAGATATGAGAGTAAATACCATACATTTAAATAACACATAGGCCAAAGAAGAAATATCAACAGAAAATTTAAAATATAAAGGACCTTACCTGAACATTATAAAGGCAACATATGATAAACCCAAAGCTAACATCATACTGAATGGAGAAAAACTGAAATTATTCCCTTTTAAATTAGGGAATTAGACAAGGATATCCAGTATCACCATTGGTATTTAATATCTTGAAATTCTAGCTAGAGAAATAAGGCAATAGAAGAAAATGAAAGGGATACAAATTGGGAAAAAAGAATAGGAATTATTTGTTTGCAGATGATATGATTCTATACTTAGAAGACCCCCAAAAAACTCAACCAGAAGCCTTCTAGAGATAATAAATTCAGCAAAGTAGCCAGATACAAAATCAACTTACAAAAACTATAAGCTTTTCTATACACCAACCATGAATCTGCTGAAAAAGAAATCTGGGAAACAATTCCATTTACAATAGCCTCAAAGAATACTTAGGAATAAATCTAACCAAGGAGGTAAAGACCTCTACATTGAAAACTATAAAACACTGAAGAAACAAATTAAAGAAGACCTTAGAAGATGGAAAGATCTCCCATGTTCTTGAATAGGCAGAATAAGTGTCATCAAAATGGCTCTACTACCAAAAGCAGTCATAGATTCAATGTAACCACTATCAAAATACCAATATCATCCTTCACAGAGCTAGAAAAATACAGTACTAAAATTCATAAGACCCAGAATAGACAAAGCAATTCTAAACAATAAGAGCAATGCTAGAGGCTTCACAGTAACTGATTTCAAATTATATTGCAGATTTGTAATATCCAAAACAGCATGGTACCGTCACAAAAACAAACACATAGACAAATGAAATGAAAGAGCTACTTGAAGAGGGCACAGGTCCAACACTTCAACACATAGGCACAGGTAAAAATTTTTCTCAACAAGACCCCAAAGCCATAAGCAACTCAAAGGAAGATCAATACATGGGATTGCATCAAACTCAAGAGCTTCTGTGCACCAAAGAAAACTATCAAGAACCTCAACAGAGAGCCCACAGAATGAGAGAAAATTTTTGCAATCTACTCCTCCGATAGAGAACTAATATCTAGAATATACAGAGAACTCAAGAAACTCACAGATAATAAAACAACCCATTCAAAAAATGGGCAAATGATCTAAATAGACACTTCACAAAAGAAGAAATACAAATGGCTAGTAAATGTATGAGGAAATGTTCAATTAATGTTCTCATTAGCAATCAGAGAGATGCAAAACAAAACTACCTTGAGATTTCACCTAATCCCAATTAGAATGGCAATCATCAAAAACACAACAACAAATGCTGGAGAGGGTGTGGAGAAGTGGAATTGCTCGTGGGATTGCAGATTAGTGCAATCACTTTGGAAAACAGTATGGAGGATCCTCAGATGAATGGGAATGAACTTACCATATGATCCAGCAATACCACTTTTGGGTGTCTACCCAAAAGAATGGAAACCAAACTATCAGATCAATGTATGTGTATCTATGTTTATAGCAACAATTCACAATTGCCAAACTGTGGAACCAGTCAAGATGTTCATCAACAGACGAATGGATTACAAAACTATAGGATATGTACACAATGGAATTTTACTCAGCAATAAAGAAGAACAAAATCATGTCATTTGCAGGGAAATGGATGAAACTGGAAAACGTTATGTTAAGTGAGACTAATCAGTCACAAAAAGTTAAAAATCATATGCTCTCCCTAATATGCGGAAGCTAGGGAGGAAGTGGGTCAAAAGAGGGACTATAGATGAAGAAGAAGAAACCTTAATGAGAAAAGAAGATGACTTAACTGAAGGGGATGGGAGAGGAGGGAAACACCCTAAAGCACATGATGTACTTTCACAAGCATATCAAAGTCAGTCACTAAACTGAACATGAGAAGGAGGGAGGGGAGAGGAAGTGGGATAGGAATTGGAAAAGGGTTAGATGAGAGATGTGTGCATGTATGCCTCTACTGGCTTGTACCTAACAAAGATGTATGATTACAATCCACAAATAAATAAATAAATATACAGAAATAAATCCTCACATTTATAGCAAATTGATCTTTGACAAAGGAGCCAAAAACACACTAAAGCAAAGACAGGTGTGCATGGTGGCCCACACCTGTAATCCCAGTACTTGGGAGACTGAGACAGGAGGATTGCAGGTTTGAGCAGCCTCAGCAATTTAGTGAGACTCTGTTTCAAAAATAAAATTAGGGCTGAGGTATAGCTCAGAGTTAGAACACCTCTGGGTTTAATCACCAATAACTAATACACACACACACACACAAAAATTCAAAAGGATTTGAGGACTCTGAAAACAACAGTTTTCAGCAGCCTGATTGGGGAAAGAACATAGAATTAGAACTTCAACTGAAGTGATGATGAAGTTGGCATGTTTTTTTCCTTGGGTATCACCTGACTTGGATTCTAAAATAGCCCCAACTCAAATGTATCTACCAGGTAAGGTCCAAAAAAGTTCTAAGAAAACCCCTTCCCATTTTCTAGTATGACGAACAGGAAAGGGGACTCTGTTGGTGAGTTTTCTATTATTGTAACAAAATACCTGAGATAATCAATGTAAATCAGAAAAGATTTATTTTGGCTCACAGTTTTGGTCCATGGTCACTTGGCCCTGTTGCCTTATGCCTGTGGTGAGATTTTGGTGATGAGAAAGATCAAGAAAACAATCTGATAGTATTGGGTATGAATTATGTGGCTCACTTCTGAGCTATGTGCATGGATCTAGCCCTATATCACATACCAGAGGCTTTGAGAACAGAGCTACAAGGTCAGCCATCATGCTGGCCCCAGAATGCACAGTGAATCACACCTGGAAGACTTACCTGAATAGCACTGCAAATGCTTAGAAAATTAGCCTGACGTTTGACCACAGATCACCTCCCCAAGTAGCACCTCCATCTGCCCTGTGAGTAGCTCGGGCTCATTCCACCGCCTACACCCTTCCTGCTGCCTTCCAGCTACATCTACTGGACCGAGTGGGGCGGCAAGCCTCCCTACAATGGAGGGTAAGAATCTGTGTCCTGAACAGATTGGCTGATTGGCCACTCACACACACACAAAACAAACATTCTCCTTGGGATTTAAATAAAACCTAATGTTTCATAACATAATGTTATAAAAATGTGTAAAATTAGCCAGGGATGGTAGCACACACTTATAATCCCAGTACTTGGGAGGTTGAGACAGGAAGATCACAGGTTCGAGGTCAGCCTCAACAACTTAGTGGGATCCTGTTTCAAAAAAAGAAAAAAAAAATTGGGCTGGGGGTATACCTCAGAGGTAGAATGCTCCTGGATTCAATTCCTAGTAGCATAAAAAAAAAAAAAAAGTATAGGATACAATCTTAAATTACTTGGCATATGAATTGGCATATGAAGAAACAGGGGAAAAGGGAAAGGCAAAAGTCAATAAGCACTTGTAATCCCAGCATTTGGGAGGCTGAGACCAGAGGATCCGGGTTCGCGGCCAGCCTCAGCTACTTAGTGAGGCACTCCGCAACTTAGTGAGACCTGGTTTCAAAATAAGGGATTAAAAAATAGGGCTGGGGGTATAGCTCGAAGGTAGAAAGCCCCTGAGTTCAATCCCCAGTACCACACACAAAAAAAAAAAAAAGTCAATAAGCAGATGTCAACCCTGAGATGATAGATAATGGAATTTTAAAAAATTAACATAAAAATTATAAGTGTTTTAGTAAGTCAAAGCAAATATTCTTGAAATGATTGGAAAGATGAAAAATCTCAAACTCTAGTGTGCATTTTACATTTAGAACACATTGTTCTTCCTACTATACACATTTCAAAGACAACATGTGGCCAGTAACCATATATTGACCATGAAAGTTCTACACTTATACCCAGAATTAAATCCAGTGTCCAGAGGGTAATGTGATAAGTGTGCGACAAGCACCAAAGACTAAAAATACCCAAAGGTGGTAACTCCTACCACATCCTCATTTAACTCACCTGTGAGGTCTTGGAGAATGATAGTGAATTGCTGTAACTACTTAAGTTGTAACTCCTACCACTGCTTCTCTTTTAGACATGGCTTTGTTGCTGAAGCAAACCAGCACATCCCTGGCACCTAGTCTACAGTTGTTGGCCCGGGAAGGAGAGTATCAGAAGCAGTATGTATTCAGCTGTCAGGACCAGCAATATGTTTCTCTGTCCTATGTCCTATCAATTCTCTGGCTCTCGGTCATAATTTAATTATGGGAACTTTACATGCCTTTCCATTCCACAGATCATTATGCTGGTATACTACATTTATGATTTGTTGATTAGACTTAGTGATCAGGAAACTGTAACTCATTTAGATACATTGGTAAGGTGCTTACTGCAAAACTTTAGGAGAATTTCAGGGCAGATCTTCAGTATTTTGGGAAAAACCTATGCTATCCTCTGCAAATAATTATCCTTTTTTGAAAAACAGCTTTTGGCTTACCACAGGACCTTAGAATGAATGCTTGACCATGTGACTTGGTCAGTGCACCATGAATTAAGTACTGCTAGAACAACAAAGTAATATAGATGGATATACAATGGGAACAGCATAAATTAGATCAGGCTTGATAAGGTCCTGAATCATTAAATAATTTACATGAGCAGGTGGCTCAGACGCTCACGGTTCCTACTTTTCTTACACTGCTTCTTCCCTCTTAAGCTTGATATATGATCCCAAGGAGAATTCTCTATGACCATACAACTGAAGAAGAAAAAAGAAGTCAGGCCTTGTTAAATGATGGCTCTATATGACATATAGATGACAATGGCACCAGAGTCTCGCTCTGGGGTGGCCCTAAAGAGCAATGGTGAAGGGAAACCCTCCCAGTGGCAGAAATGTGAGCAGGGCACCTCGTTGTTCACTTTCTCTATAAGGAGAAATGACGGAGCTATTGTTGGACCGACTCACGGAGAGTGCTTAGTGGTTTGATTGGACATTTGGGACTTTGAAGAAACAATTAGAAAAGTGATAACAAAGGGGTCTAGGGATGAGGAACATAGACAGACCTCTCTGAAAGGGTACCAAGTGTGAAGTAATCTGTGCCCTATGTGAATGTCTGCCAAAGAGGAAACTTTGCAGAGACTGGGCCGCCTAAACCAGTAGACAAACTGACCTATTCTGGGGACTCAGTTGATATCTTTATTTTTTTTATTTTTTTTATTTTTTTTGCGGTACTGGGGATTGAACTCAGAGGCATTCTACCTCCGAGCTATACCCCCAGCCCTATTTTTTATTCTTTATTTTGAAACCGGGTCTCACTAAGTTGCGGAGTGCCTCACTAGGTAGCTGAGGCTGGCCGCGAACCGGGATCCTCCGGTCTCAGCCTCCCAAATGCTGGGATTACAAGCGTGCGCCACCACGCCCGGCTTGGGACTCAGTTGATATCTTTATAAAGCCACTCTACCTCTGCCTGATGAACTCATTAACAAGATTGAGTGTATACATAGAAATATGGATTGCCATTCATCAATACTAATCTGATGAGGGCCACAGCTGAGTGTACAACTTGCCAACAGTCTACATATATACTGAGGAAAGCTACACAGACACCACTAGTTTTAGGAAGGTCAGCCAACTACTTTTCTGCTCCTTGCTGGCTCTTGGTAACTGCCCCTTCCTAATAAATCAACTATGAATTTAAAATAAATTTTAATATATTACTTATCCACCATATCCACATTTATAGTATGAAGTTTTCAAGTTATCTTAGTCTGCCCCCTTGTGGGAATGAGCTTTTCAATCCTGTACTAGAAAAAAACATTTAATTCAACCTACTCCTCAAATGAAACAAAACAAAAAAAGGAACTGACTCGATAATAATTTTATTCCAATCTTTATTAATAGCTTGGGGTGATTTTACCTCAAGCTTCATCCTTTCTTATCCAATTCTTTATGACCCTTCACAAATATTCAAAGAGGTTTTTATGATTATCTCTTATCAGAAAAATTCAGATAATTTAAGTTAAAATATTTCTATATGTTCAATATACCTTTTCCAAGCTTTTTAGTTGTCATGCTTTTATTTCTTTCATAAATACAGGTTAGTTGTCATGTTTTTATTTCTTTCATAAATACAGGTTAGTCGTCGTGCTTTTATTTCTTTCATAAATATAGGTAATTAAGAAGTGGCTCCTACAAGGCCTCTAGTGTTAATTAGGCCAATTATCATAATGCTAAGTAGGATATTTAATATGTTCTGACACAAAATGAGCTTGGGGCTGCATATTCCAAAGCTTAAGATCACTCAAAATAAATGATCATGAATCATTTTGTAAATCTAATAGATAAGGAAATTGTAGAATAATTTATGAGCTATGTATGCTACAGACTATTACATAGATTTTTTTTGTGTGTGTGTGTGGTACTGGGGATTGAACTCAGGGGCATTCTACCTCTGAGCTACACCCCCAGTCCTATTTTTTATTCTTTATTTTGAAACAGGGTCTCACTAAGTTGTGGAGGGCCTCACAAAATAGCTAGGGCTGGCTGTGAACCCAGATCTTCCTGACTCAGCCTCCCAAGTACTGGGATTACAAGCGTCCACCACCACGCCCAGCCCATTACACAGATTTTAAGAAATTGAGTTTTGATACTTTCTTGGGCAGATAGTCATGTTATACTGTAGACTGAGAGAAAACAGAAAACCTGACACTGCACTTCATATTTTAAAATCTTCTAATATATATATACACACATACACACACACATATACATATATATATACACACATACATACACACACACACACACACACACACACACACACATATATATATACACATACATACATATATACATATATGCTTGCATACGCCAGTATGAGCTCAGAGAAAAGTATTGGAGAATACAGACTGGATGTAGATTATATTTTTTACTTTAGGAGAGTGGAAGAATTGTTTGGTAAAATTAATTTTTCATTAGTGAAATTATAACTCATCTTTAAAAATAAAGTATGACTAAGATATATAAGTACATTCTAATGTATCCCTAACATCCTGAAACAATAAGAGCCTATTTCGAGTTTAATTTAATTTTATTTTTGTGGTACTGAGGATTGAACCCAGGGGAATTCTACCTCTGAGCTACATCCCCAGCCCTATTTTTTAGCCTTTGTTTTGAAACAGGGTCTCACTAAATTGTGGAGGGCCTCACTAAGTAGCTGAGGCTGGCTGTGAACCACCCCCCTAGATCCTCCTGTCTCAGGTACTGGGATTACAAGCATGTGCCACCATGCCTGGATTCAAGTTTAATTTTAAAAAATAGTATTAAAATAATCAGCAAGAAGTTAAACTTCAGCAGTAATTCAGGATGAACTAGAAATAAAGACACTTTAGAGGGATTTATCATGTAAGTTCAGATATTCCAAGTACTATCCAACCACCAACAAACAAATTTGTACTTTAAATATCAGAATAGAAAGGTTCTAAATACATGCTGTCAAATTCCAACTGAAAAATTTTTGGTATAGATTAATATAAAGCTGGAGACAATTTCCTATGGGAAACAATGCCAACTTTATGAAATTATTCTGAGAATTAAATGAGGATTATGTGAAGGTACCTGTTCCACAGTGTGCCACATACATATTACTAAATATTGTTTATTTCCTCTATTTCTAAAGCAATTCATCTTGAGCACTAAATGTTTTTATCTGAGTGGTAAACTACTAAAACACTCCTATACCTTAATGATGCTGCTATACTATATATACTCTGATGCTAACATTAAGATATAAATATTGAAATAATTTTTCTCACTCTATATAATTAACCACAGTTAGTTCAATAAAGACACCTTAACAATTTTCTGTGTATATTTCAAGTATATAACATCTCGTATTTACTATATTTCACATATTTGCAAGAAAAGAGAAAGAATCAGAACACAGTAAAATGAAAATTTAGTAACTATTACTACAGACATACCAAACTGTATTAAACCAAAGAAAGTTGGCTATGAATAATGGAAATCATGCAAAGCCATATACTGCATACATTTTCCCAATCTTCTATGAGTTCGTTTCATGGGCATTATTACATCCATATACAATTTGTATATCTGAACCTAATGCCTACATAATGGTATCTTAGCAAAAATGAATCCAAATTGTGTTTCAAACATAGCCTAGATTGAAAAAAAAATCATTTGATGCATAAAATGAAGTCAGTATGCAAAAAATCTGATGAAGTAACTCAAATGCCCTGAAATACAGAACCAAAAATATCTAGAATTGTATAGTTTCTACAATTCTAAATGTGAGGCCTAGCACTAAGCTTCACTAAGCACTAGATACAAAGACACAGCTGTTAATGAACTAGATTACTTGGAAAACAGAGATCCAACAGACAAAATAGAGTAAGCAATATAATCCAATATGCAAAAATGCTATTGGAAAGTTGAAAATAACCACCTACCTTGAGGTGGCTATACTGAGCTAAATTAGTTTTATGGTTGTAAATCAAGAGCCTTAGTTCACAAATCAATAAATAGTTCACAGTTTCGACAAACCACCCAGCTTAAACAAATTTCTGGCACTACTTTTTCAGTTTCAAAAGTATTAGAAGTGAATACTGGATCAATATTTGGCCTAGGCACAACCACATATTTCCCATGCACAGTAAATGCTAGGTATTTGTTTATTCTTTCATTTAACAAATGTTGATAAATATTTATATGCCAGTATCCTAGGACAAAAGAAATGGAAAATAATAGGAAGATCCTAAAACAATACAGCAATTTTACCATTTCTTCTGAGACAGCAAAGATAGCAAATATTATACTAATGAAATAAAGAGAATGTGATGATACTCCAATAAATGATACTGGTGAAAATTTCCTTTTGGTTACATTCCAAAAGGGATATTCAAACATATACCTCTATGCTCCAAATATTCACAAACCTTAATATTATTTTAAATGACCTGAGACCATTTTTAATTTTCTCATATCCTGAATTTTTAAAAGGTATGATATAGAACTTTGAGTATACCATTTAAATCCTAAATGAGAAGCAAAAATGCTTAAATTAGACCCAACAAAAGCCTTAATTCCCAAATTAAATACTAGAAAGGAATAGCTGACATTTAAAAAACTTTACCTTGCCCAGAGCGGCTTTGGCGAGAATCTACACTTGACTGTCTTCGATCCGGTGGTTCCTCGCTCCCTCCATCTGCATAAAATTAAAACAGCATAAACAAATAGAAAATGAGATTGACATAAAATCCTCTCTGGTGCATCTATATCTTAAAACTACTGTACCTATAATTTGCTTTCATTTCTTATAATCTTTATCATTAGAGTATGTGAGGATTTTTTTCCCTTATATAAACCAATGGTTCTTGTCTTACTCTTGTAGGGATGGTTTACATTCCAGTCTAAAAGTCTACGGAAAGCGCCAGTGTTTTTCTCTCCACTATATGTATACACTACTCTATATATAATGAAGCAATTTAATCAATTCTGAAATTCATTCACAGAATTTCAGTTATATAAACCCTGATTTAAAGCAATGTCTAAGTGAATGAAGGTGCTTATTTGCCCTGTTCTCTTTTTATGCTGCTGTTTATTTTTTGCCATTGAGCTTATATATTCTTCTCTTTTTAAACATGTTTTAATTCAACTATATGTAAGTCTTAGCAAAAAATCCTAAATGAGAAGCAAAAATGTTTTAATTCAACTATATGTAAGTCTTAGCAAAAATTAAATCCACATCTATATACCTACATATATATGTATATATATATATATGTCTATTTATCAAGTATCCTTTATTTTGCAGAGGGCTTAGCTAGCAAATATACCATCATTCATTCCATTGATTCCAAAGATAGTAACAATATAAAATAGTAAATAAAGCCGGACGTGGTGGCGCACGCTTGTAATCCCAGCATTTGGGAGGCTGAGACCGGAGGATCCGGGTTCGCGGCCAGCCTCAGCTACCTAGTGAGGCACCCCACAACTTAGTGAGACCTGGTTTCAAAATAAAGAATAAAAAATAGGGCTGAGGGTATAGCTTGAAGGTAGAAAGCCCCTGAGTTCAATCCCCAGTACCGCAAAAAATAAAATAAAATAGTAAATAAACTGGCAGAAAATATTCATATCTCTGAGTCCACATAATCTTGGCAATTTAATAACGTACTACATAAATTTGTCAGATTTGTTAAATAATTAAGCAAGCAGAAAAATATTCAATGTGATGGGCAGCCATACTTTCTGTCACAGTGGGCAAATACTTTTCTATTTTATATTTTTTAAACATTTTTCTGACTCTATTTTTTATACTTTTATTCGTACATTATAGTCTCACATCATAATGTAGTTCACAGTTGTAGTAACATGCAGGCAACACAGCACTACATATTAGTTTAAGCCAGGCATGGTGGCACAGTCCTTGGGAGGTTAAGACAGGAGGATTACAGGCTTAAGGCCATCCTTAGCAACTTAGTGAGACCCTCAGAAACTTAGTGAGACCCTGTTTCAAAAGTAAAAATTCAAAATAAGGCTGGGGATGTAGCTTAGAGGTAGAATGCCCTTGGGATTCAATATCCATTACCACCCCCCGCAAATACAAATTATTTTAAATACTGTTTTGGCTCTGCTATTACTACTTAGGTTACTACATTTGAATAAAAATATAATTAGCTATGCTGACAAAATAAGATGCTATTTGAAATACAATGGTAAGAATATTTCCTTTGACAGATGGGGAAAAAGAAATAAAAGCAAAAATCAATCTATGCATTATCATCTCAGAAGGAATAGCCTGTCTTCATTAAAATTAAAAATGTTAATTCTCTAATTTACTTTTTTTTTTTTTTTTTTTTTTTGGTACTGGGGATTGAACTCAGGGGCATTCTACCTCCGAGCTATACCCCCAGCCCTATTTTTTATTCTTTATTTTGAAACAGGGTCTCACTAAGTTGCGGAATGCCTCACTAGGTAGCTGAGGCTAGCCACAAACCCGGATCCTCCGGTCTCAGCCTCCCAAATGCTGGGATTACAAGCGTGCGCCACCATGCCCAGCTTAATTTACTTCTTTTTAACAGAATGTGCATGTTTATAATCCTCTTATGTGTACTTCAATTCCAAGTAAGCAACTCTATAAATAAGATGAATTATTTTTATAAGGCTCAATATTTTAACTGAGCCACCTCAAACTTTATTTTTATATTTGTAAGCCCTCTAGGAATTCTTCTATGTTATCCTTTTATGAATTAATATTCAATATGTCCAAAAATCTTAGTGTTGACTTCTTTCCAAAAAAAAAATTTTTTTTTTGTATTAGGGATTGAACCCAGAGGCATTCTACTTCCAAGCTACACTCAAAGCTCTATCTTATTTTTTATTTTGAAACAAGGTCTTGCTAAATTGCTGAGTCCCACTTAATTGATGAGGCTGGCCTCAAACCTACAATTCTCCTGTCTCAGCTTCCCAAGTAATGGGATTACAGGCATGCTCCACCAGGCCCAGCTTTCTTTTCAATTTTTAAGAATACAGAATTATTGACTACCTAATATCAGCCAGACATTTTATATACTTTATCAAAGCCAGGTATTTTATATGGTTTTATATAGTTTATAAAAATTTCTGTAGCCGGGCGTGGTGGACATGTTTGTAATCCCAGCATTTGGGAGGTTGAAATAGGAGGATCCAGGCCAGCCTTAGCTACCTAGTGAGGCCCTCTGCAACTTAGTGAGACCCTGTTTCAAAATAAATAAAAAATAGGGCTGGGGGTATAGCTCGGAGGTAGAATGCCCCTGAGTTCAATCCCCAGTACCAAAAAAAAAAAAAAAAAAAAAAAAAAAATCTGTAGATGATTATTTTGCATAAATATTCCATGAAGTTACATTTCACAGATGACAACTTGAAAACTCAAAGTGACTAACTGGAATCAAGTGACAAAACTAGTAAAGTGAAACTGGATTTAGCCCAAGGCTGTGTACATCTCTCTAATACTTTTACTCAAATGTATTGAATATTTGTTGAGTTTGTTACCATGTTTCCATCTCATTTCCCTCACCCAAAAAAAAAAAAAAAAAAAAGTGTTGAGAGACTACAATACAGTAACTACAGAAATTTTTCCTTTATAGAATAGAGGCTTTTAATAAAGCAAGTTATGGAGATTTAGTCTTATAATTTAAATCCAATCTTCCTATTTGTTTCCAATATAAAATCAAAAGATAGTCTCTAAATAAAAATACTTTGCCCCAAAGACAAGTGTGCATTTTCTCTCTCCCTTCCCTCCTCTTCATTCTCCTAAAAAGTTACTGAGAGCTTCTTTTGGCAATGAACTGGTCATAACAAAAACAAACAAAAGTGCCTCAGTATGACTTTTACGACACTTTGCTGACACTGTAACTCTCCCTCCACAGGTCTGTATAACTGTCCCTTACTATGAACATCATTATTTAAGAAACTCTATATATGAAGGAGAAAACTTAGGACTCGCCACTCTGTAGTATCTGTGCTTGGGTAACTACAGATCCTTCATGCATCTGTTCTCCATTTCTCTGTGAAATCTGTCACTGCAAACTGAGGTATATACACTTTACAAGGAATTTAAGAAAAATGCTGTCCTAACAAGGAAAGATAAAAGTAAAGCTAGCGCTTTCTCCATGCTTACTATGTGAAAGCATGATGCTTTTTTAGCTTTTAGTGACAAAGTCAATGCTCGTTTCATTGACAAATGAATTACTTTTGACAAATCAACCACTTGAGATGGAAACATTTTTAATTCACTTCTGGTACAGAGTTAACCAGTATATGCTGTCATAGAAATTACACTGGGGAAAGCAAATAAGAACCCTGATCTTCCAGTTTAATGTTTTTTTAAAAATCTTTAAATACATTTATCTAGAATAATGTGCATTTTACAAAGATAGTCCCTGAAGTAGTGCAGAAGTATACTGAGATGGAAACTACAGTGGTGATTTTCAACCCTGGCTAAATGAATACACATGGTCCTGTTCCAATAATACCTTATTTATGGACACTAAAATTTGAATTTCATATAATTTAAATGTGTCACAAGATATTGTTCTCATTTTTTTCAACCACTTCAGAAATATAAAGGCGATTCTCAGATTATGGGCCATATGAACACAGGCAGTGGCCTAGACCCCTGTTCTAAATAGGCAGGAAGATTAGTTAGAAGGCTAATTAAAGCAATCTCTGTGAAAAGTAATGACTCTTGAATGATTTGAAAATACAGGCAGTGAAGATGAAAGGAAGACTCTGTAAATGACACCTAGTCAACTCCAGGGACCCTGAAAATTGTTTAATGGTACCATAACCTCAAGGATCCTTTTCTTGGCTCTCTGTAGGAGATTCTGGGGATAAATAAAATGTAAGAATTCTCCAAAACCACCCTAAAGAAACAGAAGATTCCACTGCTTAATTACATGGTATATCTTAATCTCTGTGACCAAGAAAAGCATTTGGCAAGTTAACTAAAAGTGCATAAGGCATTGGGGAAGATATATTTTTTTCCCTGAAGGGATCAAAGCTGCTGTCCCAGGCTCATTAGCTCTATATAGAAATAAAACTGAGGATATAATTCAGTCTTGATATTATAGTTCCCACTCTAGATAAAACACTGCTGAACATCACAATATATAAATTAATTACATTACATGCCATTTCCTATCATCATGAAAAACTCATGTACATCATTTCTATAGGTCAAAACCTAAATGAGATTTTGACTATTAAATCCACTTATAAAAATTTCTGTAGAAATTATTTTGCATAACCATTCCATGAGGTTAAATAAAATATTAGTAGCTCAACCAAAATTTCTACTGATGACTCATTTTCTCTAAATGCAGAACAAAAACAATTGCATGTCACAAAATAAAGACAGAATAAAATAATACAACAGTCTTCTGTAGATGATATATTCCTTTTGCTAAATCTCTAATTATTTATAAGAAGATTTCATGAAGCATAATAAAGTTAGTAATCACTAAGGCACCTGAGATAAATATCACAAAACTGCTGGAAGTGATATGAAACAATGTATTTATAAAAGAAACACAAACATAAACTTTCTAGAATGTGTGATTTGCATTCGGCCTTTAAATTTTAAGGTTACTAGGCAATGTGTGGAAATATATACTCAAGTATACACAAACACACACACACAAAAGTGTGTGTATAACAAGACCTGAGTTTTAGTTCCATACCTACCACTTTTAGCTGAGATTCTCTGAGTCTCAGTGTTCTTATCTATGAAACTGAAATCAAAGTATTATCTTCCTCTTAAAGTTGTTGTGAGATTCAAATTAGCTAATATATGTGACAGTACTTTGTAATCTCTAAATAAGTGATTTTTCAAGTAGGGGCAAACCAGAGACTTTGAGGAATGTCTGGAAACATTTTGGGTTTGTTACAATTGGGCAAGTGATACTCACATCTAATGGGTAGAAGCTAGGGATACTGCTAAATATCCTAGAATTAATTACTCACAGGATAATTCAAAGAATTATCTATGACAAAGAATCATCTAATCCAAAATGTCAGGAATGCCAATAGTTATGAAACCTTACTCTACATGTTCATAATACCAGTCATAATACTAGATTATCATAATCTTCTCTGTGACCAAGAAAAGCATTTGGCAAGCTAACTAAAAGTGCATAAGGCATTGGGGAAGATATATTTTTTTCCCTGAAGGGATCAAAGCTGCTGTCCCAGGCTCATTAGCTCTATATAGAAATAAAACTAAGGATATAATTCATAATAATGGTCATAATTATCATATTATACATAAATTGGTTTAATTTTTATTGTGAAAAATTTTCAAATATGCAGAAAATATAGTGAAAAACATAAAACACACTGATGTAACCACCAATAACTTTTGACAAATTCTAAGATTTCCTGTATTTGCATCAATTTGTTTTAAAGATATAAAACACTACTGGTTATCTGCAGTGGTTTTTTGTCTATGCCATTCTCCAATACAATTTCCCTTCCCTCATCCCTTCCCAAAGAAGCCACTGTTGGAAGTTAGC
Source organism: Graphiurus murinus (assembly GCA_004027655.1). Taxonomy (NCBI): domain Eukaryota; kingdom Metazoa; phylum Chordata; class Mammalia; order Rodentia; family Gliridae; genus Graphiurus; species Graphiurus murinus. The sequence continues at coordinate 32,245 of PVLC010015575.1, forward strand.
ATGAAACATCACGTCGTGTTTTTACACTCCCAGTACAAGCATATGCTTCCATAAGTGGAATAGTGGCATCCATATCACCTGCAATTTGCTATTTAATATTTATGTTTAAAACTTATCTGTATGAATGCACATAGTTCTATATAATTCATTTAAACTCTGGAATTCCATGGTATAAATATATTACAATTTATCTCTTTCTCATTGATGGAAGGTTAGGTGATTTTCAAATTTATAGTACTTCAAGAAGCCTGCAATGAACCATTTCTTTACCACATGCTCAGTCTCATTGTACACAAGCTCCTTGAGCACATGTTCAAGATCTAGAAGTGGAATTACTACATAACACAATATAAAACTTAATAACAGACAAATTTCTCTCATAGTTACACTAATTTTTACTTCCACACAAAGTGAATGTTCCCATTTCCTCACACTCATGAATACTTATCAAAATTTTTATTTTTACTAAAGAATATGAATTGGTATCTGATTTTCATTTAATTTGCATTTCCCTCATTAATAATGAAATTGAGTATATGCTTATTGGCCATTTGGTATTTGTATATTCTTGTTCATATTTTCTGCCACATCCTTCAGATTTCCATGTTTTCTAATGAGAAATCTATAGTCAGCATTTCTTTTTTTTTTTCAGGTTTCTTTGCAGAGCTTTTTACTTGGTCTTTAGTTTTCAACAGATTGACCAGATAGTGATTGGGTTAAATTAATCCTGTTGAGGATTCAGTGAACTTCTTCAATCTGTAAGTTTATGTCTTCTACCAAATTTGACAATTTTGAACCCTTATTTCAAGTGTTGCTTTAGCACTGCACTATTACCTCTAATGGAATGAGTGTCAGACCTTTGGAACATCTCAATAGAGATGTCCCACATCTCTAGTCCCACCACCACCACCGCCTTCTTCTATCTATTGCTCTATTTTCAAGTTCTCTGACTCCTCTGTCATCTTGATTCTACAACTGAACCTATCAAGTGTGCTTTTTGATTTATTATATTTATTAGTTTTAATTTTTCCATTAGGTTCTTTGTATCTCTGATTTCTTTATTAAGACTTTTTCTTACTCATTTCAAGAGGGTTCACATGATTGCTTGAGGCATTTTTATAAAAACTGCATGAAAATCATTGTCAGATAATTTCAACATCTGAGTCATACTGGTGTTGGCATCTATTAATTATCTTTTCCTTTGAAAACTAATATTTTTCTAGTTCTTTATATATCAATTCCATATGTAACTTGTGTGTTAATCTTTATATGTAATTTTACATTATATCTGGACATTTTGAATGTTTTAAGTTATGAGACTCAAAGTCTTCTTTAATCTCTATGGGAAATGTCAGTTCCATTTTTCAAGCCTTTGTAGTACTATTCTTATTTTTACTGCCATTGTGCCCCTGCTCCCCTGTCACCAAGCTCAGTCTGTGTCCTGACTTAGGTGAGTTCTCAAATAGTGTTCCTTGCATTCTGTCCATGACTTATAGCTGAATTTAATGGGAGAGACAGGTTAGACTGTGTTTACTCCATCTTACCTAAACCTGGAACTCTCCTCTAATTTCCTATTATGATATTGCTGACCTTTTTAGTTGTATTCTAAACACTAATTCCTTGTTTATGGTATGGCAAAATCTGTCTCTATCATCTGTCTCTCGTTCTGTGGAGTTCAGGGACTGGCAAATGTGTAGACATGGAATTGAACTGATTGATGTTTTGCTGTGTGAGCTTGCTTACTGGTGTGAAGTTATCGCTGAATGTCTTTTAAAAGTGTGATCACTGAGGCAAGTTATCACTGATAGAGCCTGGCACTAGAATGAACTTCACAGACACAGACTCTAAGCTAGCTCATGTGATCCCAGAACACAAGCCTACCCAGTATATACAGGCATCAAGCCCATTCAGCATCAGGTCAGCACCTGTGGATTTAAGTTCAAGGCCTGCCTCAGTGCCAGGTGGGCTTTTATGGACCCAGGCTTCATGCCAGCCTCTGCAGAGAAATTCCAGGTCCATCCCTGTAGATCAAATCTCCAGGCCCACCTCAGCAAATTCAGTCAAAGGGGACTCAAGCCCCAGGGCCACCTCAGTGGACCTAAACTCCAAGGCCACCCCTGTGGACCTAGGACCCAGGTCCACTCACCTGCTGACTCAGGTACTAGACCAACCTTCCAAGGATTCTAGCATCAAGCCCACCCATAGACCCAGTCAGAGAGCCTGCCCAGTATCTCTGGATAAGCTTATGGTGAAGAACTTTCCCAGCAAAAGCCAGTCTTGAGCTAGGCATGGAGTGCATTCTTGTAATCCCAGTACTTGGGAGGCTGAGACTGGAGGATCGGAGTTCACGGCCAGCCTCAGCTACTTAGTGAGGCTCTCCACAACTTGGTGAGATCTTGTTTCAAAACAAAGAATAAAAAATAGGACTGGGGGTGTAGCTCAGAGGTAGACTGCCTCTAGGTTAAATCTCCAGTGCCCCCCCCACACACAAAGGCAGTCTTTAACACTGAAATATGTGCCTACTCCCTCAAAATGTACAGACACCAACATAAGACCACAAAGATCATAAATAATCAGGGGAACATGATACCACCAAAGGACCAATATAAAGTAATAGATCATAAAGAAATAAAGATCTTTGAACTGCCCAACAAAGAACTATTTTAAACAAGCTCAGCAAGCTAGAAGAGAACAAAAATAGACAACTGATGATATTAGAAAACCAATAAATGAATAAAACAAAAAATTAACAAAGAGAAAACATTAGGAAGAATCAAATTCTGGAGCTAAAGAACACAATGACTCAACTGAAAGTTTCCAAAGAGAGCTTCAACAGCAGACTCAACCATGTAGAAGAATGAATCAGTGAGCTCAAAGACTCAGTTAGATATAATATAATGAAAAGGAGTTGAAAAAGCCTATAGGACTCATGGAATATTATGAAGCAGACCAATGTGCACGTTGAAGAGTCAGGATGAGCAAATAAGGAGCAAAAGCATATTTTAAAAAACAGTAACAGAAAATTTCCATAATCTGGAGAAATAAGCATTCAGATCTGTGAAGCCCAAAGATTAAAGAGATCTTTACTGAGATACAGTTTAATCATATTCTCAATAGCCCAAGACAAAGAAAGAGTTTTGAAAACAGCAAAAGAAAAGCAACTTGTCATATATAAGTTAATACTTATAAGAAATCAGTGGATTTCTCAGTAGAAACCATGCAGGCCAGGGGAAACTGTCTTGATATATTCAAAGTGCCATAAGAAAAATATTTTCTACCAAGAATATTTTATGTGGAAAAGTTGTCCTTCAGAAATGAAAGCGAGATAAGGACTTTCCCAAACAAACAATAGCTTAAGAAGTTCATGATCACTCGACCTTGTCTTATAAGAAATGTTAAAAGGGAGTTTTTCAGGTTGAAATGAAAGTATGCTCACTAACAAAATAAAAACATTTAAGTCTAAAACTCACTGTAGTCTGGAGATTGCCCCTAGGATGTGTAGATGAAAGACCCTCCTACTTCTTAGAAAGTAAATATATGACCCTAAAGGAGTATGGTTTTATGACTCTAGAAAGTTTGCTTTACCAGGCTATGTTAAGAATGTGGGCTATACGTGTAAAACGAAGAAGTGGTGCAATCTGTGATATGACAATGATTGATATGTCATAAATGTCTATGTAACCCTGTTGTACTCAAGAAATGTATAAAAAATCCGTGCTGAAAAAAATAAATTAATTAATAAAAAATAAAAATAAAAAAAATAAAACTCACTGTAAAAATAAGAAGATAGGCTGGGCGTGATGGCACACACTTGTAATCCCAGTACTTGGGAGGCTGAGACAGGAGGATATGGGTTTGCGGCCAGCCTTAGCTACTTAGTGAGGCTCTCTGTAACTTAGTGAGACCCTGATTCAAATTAAAAATTACAAAATAGAACTGGAGGTGTAGCTCAGAGAATGCCCCTGGGTTCAATCCCCAGTACCACAAAAAAAAAAAAAAAAAAAAAAAAGAAGAAGAAGATAGTAAAATTCAGAATACAGTTATTTTATAATGGTGATATGTAAATTAATTTTAAAAATACAAAAGTTAATATACAAATTTTAAAAATAACTAGTTAGCCAGCCATGGTGGTGCATGCCTGTAATCCTAGTACTTGGGCAACTAAGACAGGATTGCAGGACCACAGCCAGACTCAGTAAATTAGCAAAGCCCTCTGTAATTCAGTGAGACCCTGTTTCCAAGTAAAAAGTAAAGTAGGGCCGGGGGTGTAGTTCAAAGGCAGAATGCCCTGGATTCAATCTCTAGTACCACACATACAAAAATAAATAACTACAGTTACAGTAATATGTTAATGGCACATACAAGAGGTAAACTGTGGTACTGATGATAAAAAATGAGGGAGGAGAAATTAAAAGCATAGTTTCTGTACGCAGTTAAAGTTTTAAGTTATTATCAGCATAAAACAAACTATGATAAAATGTCATGGTAGCAAACAAGCAAACAAAAAACCTGTAATAGACACACAAAAGTAAAAAGAAATAAAAGCTTACTATGACAAAATAAAAATAGTAATAATCAAATAAAAAAGAAGATACCAAGAAAGAAGAAATGGAATAAAGAAACTACAAAAGTCAGAAAACAACCAACAAAATGGCAGTAGTTAAGTCTTTGTCAATAATTACTCAAAATGTAAATGGACTAAATTCTCCAATCAAAAGACAAATGATAGCTGAATGCATTTTTTTTAATCCAACTATATGCTGTCTACAAAGAGACTCACTTTAACTGTACATAGGTTGAAAGTGAAGTAGATAAATATTCCAATGTAAGTGGTGACCAAAGGAAAGCAGGGATGGCAACAGTTCTACCAGACAAACTAGACTTTAGGGAAAAAACTGTCACAAAAGTCAAAGACATTGTATAGTGATAAAGGAGTC
>PVLC010015576.1:0-37063 GCA_004027655.1 Graphiurus murinus
TGCATCTACCTTATAAATTGGTTAGTTTTTAGGGAAAGAGAAATAAAATATCATACCTGGCCTCATCTTGAGAAGATAAATCTCTATCTACCTATAGTAAAATGATAAGTTCCCAAATAGCCAATTTGAACAAGTCTTGAGGGAACTAAAAGGAGGGAATGATTCATTCTGTTCAGAGTGAGGAGAGAGTGTCAAGCAGGCTGGAGATAAATGGTATTTGAGTTAGGCTGTGAAGGACTGAAACGGCCTGACTAGGTGGCTGTTTCAGGGATAGGAGGGATAGGAGGAACACTCAGTTGTCCTGACTCCATTCTTTCCAAATGTAATGATGCTTCCTTGAACTATACTGCCTGCTCTTACTAAAAAAAAAAAAAAAAAAAAAAAAAGAGGATACCTTTCACACTTCAACATTTTTTTTTAGAATCTTGAATTTTATTCCTATCTCTAATCTCACCCTCCTTGACCTTATTTTCTGTTGCTTGCCCCAGAAGAAAGATTATCTTTCTTAACTTTGAAGCTCCACTTATACATAGTATGCTTTTACACTATTTATCAAAGCTGTAGGCCCATCCAATTTTGCTGAAAAGTTTACATTGGCCATCCAGAGGAAGCCTGAACAAGCCCTGGCAGAGGAAAAGATAGGGAAAAGCTCTGACTGCAAAGAGCAGGATTTGTGAAATACAAGATCTACTGTCTGGTTGGTTCAAAGCTCTCTGTTCCCTCCTGCTTCAGGACATTTGACAGAATGAAGTAACCAGCCTCATAATAGCAGTGACACTGTGAAATAGCAAAGGTAATCCTATCCCAGTGGGGCTCAGCCCATCCCTCATAGAAGTCTAATTATAGACAGAGTATGCACACAAATAAACTGAACTCCCTAAACAACCATGACATCATTTCTTCTTAGAGAAGATGGTCTAATCTGTCATTCCTTGAGTCTATATTCTTCACATTTAGGGGTCCAAGTTTCTTGGAGGATAGCTCTTGAAAACATTTGGGAAAATTAACTATTTCATAAACTTCCTATCTACTAGTTTGTAATCACAGAGTGGACGCAAAGGTAGTGGGTGGCTTGACTCTTGGGTACTTTAGAGCTTGGTAGCTTTTGCCAACACAGTTTGTTAGTGATATGATAATATCCCATAAGATGGAGATTCGAGGTTTTGGCTAGATGAGCTGATCTTTAATGGTACTGACATTATTGGATAGCTTAAGAGTCTGAAACCCTTGTGCCCCTCAGGAAAAAGAATGTGATGGAGAGTAGCTGGCTCAGAAGGCTCACAGCATGACAACTTATGCAATGACTCCTCTGTAGACTAAAAAAGGGAGTCTGGACTCAGGGCTGTAAATTTGGCACTGTCCATAAGTTCTAAATTGACTTTAAAATGAATGAGGTAATGGAATACTCAGACAGAAGGCTCATCCATTATAGAAATACACCTCAAATTGGTCCTTCTTTTGGTAAAGGCTAAGGAGTACTTCTAGTTAAAACTTGGCAAGTTTTTTGCTTACCAGGTCTTGCTGGGATTTGAATTAACTGTCGCAGTGATAAAATTTTCCTAGAAACTAAATGAAAAAGCCAACGTAAACAAATGTCATGGAAAGCCTTCAGATTTTTCAGAATTAACTGTTTGATCTAGTTAGCACCTCTAGTTCTGTTGGTATAGTCCATTTAAAACAACTTTCTATAAGGGGATAAAGAGTGAAATTGAAGCGAATTACACATATGGCATGGCTCTATCTATTTATGTAATGGAAGAAGAGGCAGAAAACAGAGAGAGAAGAAAATTGGAAGAAAAGAGATAGTGCTAAGTAACAAATAAAATGCTCCTTTAGTAGACCCTAAAAATTCTCAATCGGGTCATTAACAACAATAACAAATTAAAGAGTATTTTAAAAGCATTCAAAAACGCATCCAGCTGAATATAACCCACATGCCTCTGTGAGCCTCCTATGTTGGTCAGGAGCTGCTTAGTGAATTGAGACTCTATTAAGTTGCATGTGGTTTCCATTCTCTTGTTTTTATAGCTTTTTGGAATTTACTTTGGATCTGCTGGGACCTCAAACCATTTTCTGGCCTGAAGATGTTGTTGTAGACAATACCACAAAGATAATCTCTTTTGGACAGCCCTCCCATCATTCTAAATGTCCTGGAATTTTTATTCAACATTAATATGTCACAATATAATCTTCACAACTGCACTATAAAGTCATTGCCCGTATCTTTATTTTGTCATTCAATAAATTGAGGCTTTTATACATTGAATAACTTGTCCACGTAAATGGTACAGCCAGCTTCCAACCCAGATGATCTGAATATAATTTCACTTCTCTTTCTTCTAGATCATGTACTTGCTATTAAGTTCTTATAGTTTCATTTAATGCATAATTTTTTTCAGGACATTATTAGGAGATACAAAGATTACATTCATTGTAGAACATGTCTTTGCCTTCCCCTCATCCCTTGGATTATTACCTTGAGAAGACAAATATTAACATGAGAAATTAAGACATGAAATTATATTCTCAAACTTTTAAAATAATTTTATGACAATTATTAAATACTATCATATTATGAAAAAATGAAGTTTATAAAGAGAATCAGTGTTGCTTACTTTAACTACCAGCTTTGACTTTTGCTTCTTTTTTTTTTTGAAGCACTGGGGATTGAACTCAGGGGCATTCTACCACCGAGCTACACCCCCAGTCCTATTTTTTATTCTTTATTTTTGAAACAGGGTCTCACTAAGTTGCAGAGTGCCTCACTAAGTAGCTGAGGCTGGCCTCGAACCCGGATCCTCCAGTCTCAGCTTCCCAAATGCTGGGATTAGAAGCGTGCGCCACCACGTCTGGCTCACTTTTGCTTCTTTTTAAATTAAAAAATAATATGCATATTTGCAAAAAGAAGTTTCAAACAGTAAAGCAGTTATAATACGCTTCCTTTCTGGTCCCATTTCTTAGTTAAATCTTTCGAATGCATTTCCAAAACATTTTATTTATATAGAGAGACATAGAAAATATTTCCCTCTTTTTTTAACACCACATTATTGGGATGTTTCTATTATTCATTCGAATGCTTCTTGCTTTTCACAGCTGCAGAGTATCTCATAAATGGGTGCCCTAAAAATGATTGAGCTCATATATTACTATTTGACGTTTGTAAATTTTGCAGACTTTTGTTCTTTCAAGATATGCTGGAATAGACATTCTTATTCCTATTTCTTTGTTTACAGGTATACATTTATCTTGCATTTAGCTAGATAAATGCCTCATAATGGCATTATTTAATCAAAGACTATGTTAAGTTTACAATTAGATATATAGAACTAAATTTGCCTTCTATAGTTGCCTTTTTCCAATTACTTATCACTTATATATATGGATATATATATATATATATATATATATATATATATATATATATATATTACATGTAAAGGAAATAATACTATTTAAAAATAAATAATTTTTTTTTCATTTTGGGTCATAGAGTATTTTAAATTTTATATAGTCATGTTTATCAATCTTTTCTAATACTGCTTCTGCCTGGTTCCCCTTATTTAGAAATAGTATTCTCATAAAAACCTATTTCTTAAGTATGCCAATTTTTAAATTATTTTTAAAGTTTTAGTTTTATATTATAAATCTTTGATATACCTAGAATTAATTGGGATGTACACTAGGCAATAAGCAACATTTTTTTAAATAGCTAGCTAGTTTTTCCAGGATCTTTTACTAAAAAAGAAAATTTTCTTCTGATTTCAGATGCCAATATTATGATACAATAAGTTGTCACATGTATTTCTGTTTATTTCTTGGCTTGTTCTCTTATCCAGTTGATCAACCTGCCTATCAGACATCAGCACCAAACAATTACAGTAGTATTAAAATATATCTTACTATCTTATTGAAGTGTTCTCTTTTACTACTTTTAATTTTTTCTGAAACTTACTGCCAATTTTTTCATGTTTATTTTTACATAAGAAATTTAGAATCAGCTTGTTCAAGTTCCAAAAATAAGACTGTTGGTATTTTATTTGGATCATGTGAAATCTGTAGATTAATTTAGTTTGAACTTACATTTTTACAATACTGAATCATTCTGTATAAGAATAAGTTAATCTTTTGCTTTTGAAGCCTGTTAATATACATACATATATATTTAGTGGCATTTTATAATTTTATAGTGATTTTTAAATTTGTGATTCATACTTAGATATTTATTCAAATTATTTAAAGAGTGGATTTTATTTTTCTATATTGTCTATATTTTTCTATAAACTGAATTTAATCGTGTCCAGGAAAGGAATGAATTTTTATATATTTACTTATTTACATTTCGATCTTTTAGTAAATATTCTATTGATTTTAGGTTTAATTACTTTAGGTATTTTTGGGGGGAAATGATCGTATCTTTTCAGGAGTTTATGTCTTTTATCTTTTAAAAATAGTTTATGTTTTTTAAAGAAATTTCAAAATATACCATTCAGTACTTCTAGAATAGTATTAAAATATATCATTTGGCTTTTGAATACTGTAGATAACAATAAAGATTATTTTTTATTATTACTCTATTTAATAATAATGCTTCTAATACTTCATCATTATTATAAATTTCACCTTCAGACATATATGTATATACATGAATGCATGTGAGTATCAAACACATTAGAACCATGAACAAGACACCAATTATAATTTTGTTAAGACTGCAAAAATAATGATTAAATATCAATTGTTACTAAATAATATTTTGTTATCTATATAGATTATTTTATGCTACCTTTTTATTTTCTGGTATTTTAAATACATTCATAGGATTTATATAAAGACATTTGCCTTCACATTCCATGAATTGTGTGCTATCCGAATTCTGAGGGTTTCTTATGTTTGTTTAACATATGAAAGTAATACGGAGCTGGAAGTTTTGTATTCAGTCTTTCAAAAAGATAATTTTTCAGCTTTAGAAAATTAATTTTATGTTGGCTCTGTATAACATCAGTCTGAAAATGGCATATTTTCAAGTTTTCTAGAATATTTCAAATAGTTTTGGTATTATCTATTCTTCTAAGATTTGTTAGAATCGACCACTGAAATCCTTTTGTTTAGGAAAGGGTTTAGTCTATTTAAGAATAGTTATAAACATTTTTCTTAGTTTTTTCCCCATGAAGATTGGAAAATTTATTCTTAACTGATTTTACTTCTGCTGTTTTTGTCATTTCTGTTATAAGAAAGCATTCATTTTATTTAGATTTTAAAATTCAAATTTATTTAGATTTTTAAATTCTCCAGACTGTACTTTTTTCCCATTTTTACTGCATCCATACTTACTAACATTCCAATTTTTTTCCTTATTTTTCTAAGATCAGTTTATACACGCATATACACGTATTTAGCTTATACATATACAAACCACTATATGAGTATAATATATACTATGTTAATAACATATATAATTATCAACATATTCATTTTTAATGTGTGCCTTCTCCCTATTATTTTCCACTATCAATTATGTATTTATGTATATATGCTTATATTATATTACCATATGAATATATGCATGATATCTGTTTAATTATGATACAGATATATCAACCATTTAGAGAATTTACCTTTTGACTCCTTTTCTATTTCTCAATTTATTAATCTTTGATTTTTATCACTAGTAATTTCCTCCTTTAGCTCTACTTGGTTTCACATCATTGTTACTTTTCTAATTTCTTTTGTAGAATATTTTATTCATTTATAACATCTATTGTTTAGAAAGGCAATTGTTAAAGTCTATAAATTTTCTTTTTATTGTAATCTGTCAGTTTTTATAGGTTCAGATATATAATGGCATTTACTTTTTCTCTAGATATTCTACCTTTGCTTTTTTTTTTTTAAGTTGGTGAACATAGAAATTCTAAGTCTTTAAAAGAATTACTTTTTTCTTTTGTATTATTCTAATTATAGTGCATTGGCAGTTGAAAAATCTCTAAATTAATCTGATTTTTAAAAATCTTTTTTAAGCTTTTATAACCTAATCTCTATGATGATTTGGATATAGAATTTGACATATAGGTATATTTATGTATGTCTGTTTGGTCTATTTGACCAAATGAGCTGAAAGATATGTTAAGAGTTAGTGTTGTCTGTCTTCTATCTTCCCATTATATCATGTGGGTTTTGCTTTTTGGATGTTAATTTTATTATCTTCTTTCTTTTAATTATTGCTGCTAATACATACATAAATTTTGAGTTTAGTATGTCCTCCCCCCCCCTTTTTTTTCTTATGATACTGGGAATTGAACCTAGGAGCATTCTACTTCTGAGATAAAGCCCCAATTCTATTTAATTTTTTATTTTGAAACATATAAAACGTTAAAGTAATAATTTTAACACTTTTCCTTTTCCTCCTTGATTTCAAATCTAATACTAATATCATCAATTTTCCTTTTTTTTTTTTGACAAATATTTCTTCTCTACGCATTGCTTTCATTACTTTAGAGGAACTTTACTGAAAAGTTCATTGAAATTGACTATGGGATCAGGCTTTGTTGCTGATTAAGCTAAAGAATCTTTTAATGTAAATAGGCTATTTATTCTATTCACCTTCATTGATGTGAGAAGTAGAATGCCCTTAGTACTGTAGTCTTGATTCCTTGTTTTCAATCTTTTTCTGAGTAATTGTTGTACTTTTCTCTTTTTGTGTGTTTCTTCCTTATTGTTATAGTGATTGACTTTTAAGCTACTATTATAAGTTTTAATGGGTTAAATATTAATTTATTAACCTTAGAAAATTTATTAAATCTGCACATAAGTTGTCGGGTATACTTAGTAACATTCTTGTTACTCTGACCTTCATATATATTATATTAGTATTTTATTTTCTTTTATTATTATTTAAGATTTTTATCTCTAAAATCAATTTGACAGAGTTAGACAGTATTTATTGACCTCTTTCCTGAAATATAATTGTAAATTCACTTCATCAAACTTCCTTTCTTTCTTTCACTCCCTCTCCTAGTTTTGTTGATTATATCATTATATAGCTGACAAGTAATAACAAGTCCCACATTTCTTTATCAATAGTTCTTTTATGCAAATGGAATGACTGCTCACTATCATTATATTCTATCTTAAGTTTTTCTTTCCTGGTCCTTATTTTTATTCATCTCTACCCCTTTATATATTATGATTAAATAGTTCTCCAAAGTGTTCCTGGGGGTTGTACAGCCTGGGCTCTGTGAAACCGTATCTGTTGCCTTAACTATTAGAAGACATTTTTTGGGGGAATGCAAATTTGAGATCACCTTTTCTTTCCCTTAACAATCCACTATGTGTGTTTTCTTCTTCAATGCATTATTTTATCTCATTTTAAAAAAATTTATGAAACTGTATTTATTTGGAATGAGAAGGGACATTACAACAAATGAAGATGATGGAAAGTCAACAGTCATAGACTGGCCATGTTTTCTCAGCACTCACTGTTGTAGGACATGCCTCGGGTCCTCACTGCAGACACCTCAACTCTCTGCCAAGATTCAGGCACAGGAGGAGAAGCGTGGCGGTGGTGGGGAGGTGATGCTTCCAGGAGCCAGTAGAGACCACTGACCCCTACTCAAAGTCCCAGAGCTTCTCCAGGGTGTGCCAGGCTGTTGTTGGTTGATCCATATTGCTTTTCTCCTTAAGATAAGATTTTTAATAGCATAAAAATTTAAGCTTTTTTATTTCAATACTTCAAAGACCTTTTTCAGAAACTTTATGTCCTTGTTTTCTTTAGATATGTAAAAATATACCAATATTCATACAGAGATAACTTATCTTTTGTTATGTTTAAACATATATTTTCCTCCATTTGATTTCTGTTTAAGTTGGTCTTCCATAACCTTAGTTGTTTTTTCCATGTTGTCATTACTACTTTTGCTTCTCTTAATGGGTCTTTTTCTTAAAAAAAAAAATTGTCTCTAACTTATGTTTCTATTTTTAACATTGTTGACTTGCTTTCATTTTTCTCCTACTGATTTTTTTTTTCCTCCTTGATCTTGAATATATCTTCCTTGAACATTTAAAACAATACAAAACCCTTCCTTCCTTCCTCCCTCCCTCCCTCCCTCCCTCCCTCCCTCCCTTCCTTCCTTCCTTCCTTCCTTCCTTCCTTCCTTCCTTCCTTCCTTCCTTCCTTCCTTCTTTCTTTCATTTTGGCACTGGGGATTGAACCCAGGGGTATCCTACCTCCAAGCAACACCACCAGCCCTTTTTATTTTTTATTTTGAAATAGGGTATCACTAAGTTTCTGAGGAGCTCACCAAATTGCTGAGGCTGTTCTCCTACCTGTGATCCTCCTGTCTCCACCTCCAAGTACTGAGATTACAGATGTGGGCCAACATGCCCAGCTCAGAAACAATTTTCTTTAAACCACAAAGGTTAAGAGTTTACTCAGAACTCCCAGCTCTCTTCCAGTATGATGTGGTCTTCCAAGGCCTAAACCCATGCTGGTCTCCTGAGCATCATTCCCCATGGGATGGGGGCAGCACCTGAGAGCTCAGATTTGGAGCCATAAACTGGTACAAGTGCTGTTCTATTTGAACATTTTCTTGTAAGTTCTACAGTGACCCCAGTTCTATTTACATAACTTTACAGAGGAATCTAGCTTTTTAAAAATTTTGTGTTGAATAAAATGTCTATGTGGCACCAATGATGAACAATGCAGTATGTGTGCAGTAGTGTGTCTCCTCCTTGCAATGGTAGAAGTGATGTCAGGTGCAGCATGGTGTGGTGGTTCCAAGTACACGCTTTAGGACCAACTAGCTTTCTGAGTTGAATCTTAACTTCATCACTTCCTAGTTACATGCAACTAAAGAAGTGCCTTTTACTCGCTCATTCTTGTCTTTGTCTCCTTCAGATACTTCTTGTGAATATCCAATGTTCAGAGCACTCAGCACATAATAATCAGATTTAACCGGCACTATTTTCAAGAGACAGTAGACTATAATCCTGACGACTGTAGGCTCTGGGGACAGACCACTTGTGCTCAACCCCCAACTTTGCTACATACCTGGGTGATAGTACAATTCTATTATCCTCTCCAGGCCTTGGAATCTTCATCTGCAAGAAGATGATAATATTAATGTCTATTTCATAGAGTTTGAAGGAATATTTAAAACAATATCTGACATATAGTAAGGATTCCGTGGCTGAGTTGGAAATTGTAGCATATTGACCCACAGGAAAACTTTGACATAGAATCAAATTACCAAAATAAAATACCAAAATATTTTAATCTTGATCTATTGAGGAGCCTTAAATAGTGCCTATACATATATTTCTCTAGGTGTTTATGACCTGTGAGCATTTTGCCTCATAGTCAGCATAGTAATAGCTTTGCAAATGCTTGGAGAAAGAATAAGTATATTGCTAGAAGGAGTGATGTGACATTGATATCAAAGCTTCTCCCTTTGTTTTCATTTTAGTAAGGATACTAAGCTGCAATTTTCCAAGCTTTCCTATTCGACAGTCTTGACTCATTTGCCTTCCATTTGTCTTCAGTTACTTTTTTCTTTTCTATTTCTATTTGAATGGGACCAGTGTAGCATGGATTGCTAGAAATTTAAAAGCCCTTTGAAACCCAATATACAGGTTATGATTTCTAATAGAGATTGAGTCTCTAATTCATCTTTAATGCTATAGAGGTTTGCCTTAATTACAACCATCTATCTGGGTTAGACAGCTCATGGTGCTTATTTAAAATAGAAGCTCAATGTGGAGGACTCTGAGTTTTAGATTTTCCACTATATTTACCTGAGTCACTTTTACTTGTTTGTAGCCACTGCAAAATATCCTTGGTTTCATAGCAGAGTGACTTTCCATCTCTAAACAAAGTCATGCTCCATTGCCTTGCTGGAATAGGAAGGCCAGACTCTCTGCATAATTCTTGTTTAATCCGTTTACCACAGTTATTATCTATATTATTGTTGCCATTACTGTTCACTGAGTACTGGAAACCTATTTGACATCTTCAACACATAAATACAGTGTAGATCCTGCCTTGGCAGCTCTTATTCTAGATGCTACAAATGATACTGCAGATAGAAAGGAAAATAGTATAAGAATACAGTGAATTTAGGTCATTCAGAGATCTCACACTCAATTCATTCATTAGTGTTATTTCTGAGTACCATCTTGTACTGCATTAATTTCTTTGAGGAACATGTACATAAACATATATATGACAAAAGGTATATCCATTTTCTGAAAAAATTTAGAATTTAGTTGGGAGGAACAAATCTATGCATACAGTATGAATGGCCCAAAACTAACCAAATATAATGTGTTAATAAGTATGTATTAAGCCTTTACTAAGTGCCAGGTATGAAGAGAGAAGATCAGAATATAAACTCAATTAAGACATCGTTTCTTTTATTTTAAAGACCTATGAGTTTGATGAGGGATAAAATATCATTTACTACTAATACTAATAAGAAAAGCACATATTTATTGCAAAATTATCATAAATGTAGTTTTTTCTTTGTATGTATTTCACATATTAACTCATGTAAAATTCATAACTATAGGGTACATATTACTGGCATTCCCATTTTACAGATAATGAAACTAAGACACAGAATACTGAAGTAACTTGCTCCAGGTTATCTAGCTAGTAAAGAAAATAGTACAAATAGTATTAATGAAATTGGAATGAAGGTGAGATTTAGTGAGTTAGAAGTTTAGAAAAGCTAATTTAAAAGATCTAAATTTTGAACAAAATCTCAGAGGAGTAAGAAAAAGACATTAATATAGGAGAAAGCTCAGGAATCTATGAATAGTTAAGGAAGTACAGGCCTGGAGAGGAGAGGGTGGTTGAGGATTACAGGAGAAGACTTGATCTGGTCAAGACTTGAAAGCAATTGTGAATGAAATGCCTCAGAAAAGTTAGAGAGAAATGCTGAGTAAGGTAAACTTAGCAAGATGAAATTCTCTACTCACCGGCATTTTACTAGCTTGTTTTGGGGAAACTCGGACTAAATGTTCATGTAATACTTGAGATTTAACATGTCGGATATAAAAGCCCCAATGTTTTCCTACTGTCTGATCTGCTATAGAGTCACTATTTGGAGTTAGGATAGTTATTTTCAGACCACTAGTCTTTTGTTATAGATAATAGAAGACTCAAATTGTTATAGCAATTGATGTTCACTTCCCATTACTCCTCTGTGTTGAATTACTCAGGTGATTAGGTTAGTGTTGGAATGAAAAATGGGTTAGTAATTTTAAAGAAGATGAGGTTATTTTATAGGATTGTTAAATCAGAGGATATTAACTAGATGTGGCTGGGGGGGGGAGACCTAGAGGCAGAGCAAAGGGCCACTATGGTAAGTCCTACCAGGCTTGCAAGTTTGCCTAGAAATGGCCCAGAGAAAGCTGAAAGGGCAGATTCTTTGGTAATGCAAAGAAGTCATTGGTAGGGTAGAAAGTGAAAGGGGTATATTATTCCTCTCTGAAGATTTTATATGATTTCCTTTTGCAATAGTTTGTACACATGCAGGAACTAGCTGGCAGTTATTGAGACTCAGTTCACAAATTTTCAAATAACATGGAATCCAGTTCATAAACTCTTGCTCAATTAAAGTTTTCCATGGAGATAATTTTTACACCATGGAAACTGCTATATTACAAATCAAGCTTTTTGCCTTCTCCTACACTGCCTTCAATCTCCTTCATGGTGGAATCAAAGGTAAGGAAGGAAAATTTCAAGACTTGAGGTTCAACTAGCGCACTCTGGGCCTTTGACCATTCCCCTTCACTATGTAAAGAGGAATTAGAGTTTATGTCCCAGTCAACATTCTCGCTACTACAACCCAAAGACGACCGCACAAGTTAGAGGAAAGAGGATTTACTTGCTCACCATTTCTTGGAGATTTGAAGTTCAGTCCAAGTGAGATGGGGGATATAGATCTCGGGCATGGGGAATCAGAAAGAGGGAGAGCACAGAGGCTATGTTCCTCACATCATGGAAGCCGGAAGTCAAGAGGTCAAGGAATGGAAAGAACCTGATATAAACCCCAAGTCCACACCCCCAGAAGGACCTCTCATTAGGAACCAAGTACAGCTTCCAACATTAATACCTTGTTTCTATGAAGGCTAGGGTGATATTCTAAATCTAAACAGACTCTGCCCCTGCCCCCCTAGACCTCACTGTCATCTCACAATGCAAACTGCATTTAGTTAGTTTCCAAGAGTTCCCATAGTCCTAACAGTTCCAGCATCACTCAAAAGTCCCAAAGTTCAAAGTATCCTCTGAAACTCAGACTGAACTCTTGGCTGTGAGGCCCTCCAAAATCTCCTTAGCACAGTCCCTACTGTCTACCTTTCTAGGTACATTCCAACTCTTCCAAATTCCTCTCACAAACAAGTTCCAAAGACTCACAAAACACATAATCAGACTTAAATATAGCACTAACCACACTCCTGGTACAAATTTCTGTCTCAGACAAGATTTTCATTGATATAATCCAAAGAACCTGATCACACAACCTAGAGAAATGAACATTTATTCATTTACAGTTTCTTGGAGACTCCAAGTTCAGTCTATGGATCTCAGGGCATGGTAGTAGGAAGCAGAGAGAGGAAGAGAACAAGGCCTCTGCTCCTCACACACAGAGGCTGAAGCAGAGAGACCAAGGAGAGGAGAGATTCTGATATAATCCCCAAGGATACACACTCCCAAGACACCTCCTTAGCAAGCCACACTTCCAACATTGCTACCTTGCATCTGTGAGGGCTAGAGGGACTTTCTAAATCCAAACCATTACATTTGCTCTATGAAGGTGAAGAAAGAATGCACTCTTGTCTCATCATTATTTAGAATCCTATGAGCAAATTCAAAAGCTTGGCTCAATATTTTTAGTTTTCTGATTTTCTTTCTTTTCTTTATTCGTGTGTGTGTGTGTGTGTGTGTGTGTGTGTGTGTGTGTGTGTGTTCAAGGTTGAATCTAAAGGCATTGTACTTCTGAGTTAAACCCAAGCCATCTTTTAATTTTTATTTTGAAACAAACTCTCATTCACTAAGTTGCTGAGGCTGGTCTTAAATCTTCAGTCCTCTTGTATTAGTCTCCCAAGTATTGGGGTTATATGTGTGTGCCACAACACCAGGCAATTTTATGGTTTTATAAGACAATAAGATGCCTTAGGCCTGTGATTCACAGATTAAGGAATGTACAATACAGAGGAAGGCATATGAATCCTGGGCAGAATTGTGTGATGCAGTGGGGAGGGGTTTAGAAATGTCAGACTTTGAATAATGTTATTAATTGACTGACTTATAAAACAGCAACTGAAACAATTTTGATTATATTTCCTTGCAAAATGATTCTAGTCTCCCCTTCAATTCTCATTCTTCAAAATCCTTTTCTTCCTTTATGACTTTGGTTCATTTTTTGGATTTGTTTGAGACTACAGAATACCAGGGGAAAAGGAAAAGTTTACAAAAGGCCTCTGAGGAGGACAAAAGCAAATGTTGGGAAGAAGATAGCAGAAAAAAAGAAGTGTACCAAGACCTTTAACATAGCATTAGTAAATAGTCTTAAAAATTTCAACTGGAGAGGATTACAGCCAGATAAACAGATGGGGAAAAATAAAAGTTAGATGAAAGTATAAAATATTCCAGTTACTAAACCAAAGAAACCATTAGTGGCACTTCTTCTTTCACTTAAACAGCAAGAATAAGACTCATTCAACAATAAATTCTTACCCTGCAAGCTGTTTGTGGAGTCAAGGAGCCTATCTCATGCAGGTGTTCTGTGTATGAAATGCCAAAACAGATAAGAGGAGCCCCAAACACACCGTATTGTGGTTAGAGAGAACGCTAAGCCCAAAGACACGGTAAGAAAAATAAGAGGTTTTCTAAACAAAAGCATGTTTGTGCTTTAGTACTGCTTAAAGTGATTCAGTTTGTTTTAATCAGTTACACTTTTTGTGCCATAAATTCCATATGTATACTAATTATATGAGTAAAATTTGCATTTAACATTGCAAGGAGAGAGCTTGTGAGCTCTGTGCAGAGATATAGCTTTTCCTAAAGGATACAGACTCAACTTCAGGTCATTACAAATGAAATTTACTGTAGAAATTATTTGCAGAGTAGCTTGAGGGCTTGATTTGGTATGCTCATGCATGCAGAGCTCCTGTAGAAGTTATGGAAATGTATAGCTCTATAAATGCCAGCTGTTGGAGGCATACTGCTCTTGAGCTGAGCTGAGGAGGAAGGAAAATGTAGACATAAAAGAGGAAAATAAATGTTAGGAAGCAAAGAGAAACATCAGGCTGCACACTTGTTTTATACAAATGACTATGGGGAAAGCAGGTTGAATATTGTATTAAAGACATGGGAATAAAGGCAGAACAATGATAAAATGTGTCTGTTAGCTGCTATCAAAGTGGTCTTGGAGGCTGAAGAGACTGTATTTGTATATTCCTCAGATCAACCTGAGTCACTGATACTTTTGCAGCCACTAATATGTATATAAGATAAATATACATAAACACATTTGTTAATACATACATACATACATACATGCATACATGCACAAAGGTATGTATATAACCTGTACAAATGTATACACATAATAGGAATATATTTATATATACAAATTTTTTACACACACTATAGAAAAAGAAACATAAATAGGATATAAAAACATGTAAAAACTGTCTTCTAGAAACTTATGATTTAACTGAGAATGTAAGATGCCATGTATAAGGAGTGGTTGCAATATAGCACATCTCTCTATTTGGTATTCAACCCACCCCAATTTGGGTGCTGCCCTACAAGTCATTGAAATAGCTCTACCTGACTTTATAGCCAAAAATAATATACTTTTTAAAGTTTCCTGTAAAATTTCAAGCATTGCAATATTTTATTGCTCTACAATATTTAACATTGACCTCTCTCCACATTCTGAAACTTTTTTATTTCTTAGCATTCAATTCCCCATTCTTTCCTGATTTCCTTTATCTCTCTGGACAGTCTATCTCCCTCACGACGTTTTTGTCCCTTGCTGGTCTGTTAAAGGTGTTGCTTTTCACAGAAATCTATTCTGGTATTTCCTCATCCTTTGGGTGATTGGGACCCATGGTTTCACCATAACACAGATGCCCATGACTCAGAAATTCAGCCAGACCTCTATCTTCAACCCAGGCGATTATATAAAACCACCTACAATAAATATCCACTTTTCTCTCTTGTACCACAAGATAATCCTGTGCAAAACTGAATTTCTCATTTTCTTATCTTTTCTCTTAGTTGATGACACTTCCATTTTCTCAGAAACCAGAAGCCTGGGCTCTACCTGCCTCTACCAACTATCCCAAAATCCCCTAAAATGAATTCCCATGAAATACTTCCAATGGAAATTCCTAAGTAACTTTTTAATCATGTTTTCTTGACCAAGACCATTTTTTGAAGTTCTGGCAGTCAAATCCAGGTCTTTGCACCTGCTAGACACATTGTCTTACCATTGAGCTATGCCTCCAATCCCAGATCTCTTATTGTATAGACTAGTTTATCAGAGAGCTTTCTGAATATCTTCCTCTTCACAAAATTTTCTCCAAATAATTCCTAGATGGATATGTCCTAAATATGAGTCTCATTTTGGCCTTTCTTTTGAAAGTTCAATTGCTTCTAAACACCTTCAGAAAAAGTCCTAAGTTCCTAGATAAGGCATAATAAACATTTCATAATCTACCCTCTGCCCACTGTTTAGCCCCATTTCTTATATTTCCTTTTTCTCCTGTGACAGGCTAACTGTGAATGCTTATAGGACATGGCTCAGGTGACGCTTCCTCTAGGGCGTGTCCTTCAATGTTCTTCCACTGTGCTCTCACATAGCACCTTGAGAGTGGCCTCTACCATTGTGCTCGAGTCTCTTGCATTGTGACAATTGCTTTTTTCTTTTTCTTTTCCAATGCACTTGGGAGCTCCTAGAAGGCAGGGACCATTTCTCATTTGTCCTAGTGTCATCAATATAGAACAAAATGTTTGTTCTATATAACACTTCTCTGGTGAACGACAAATGAATTACTGATGATTGTATTCAAGGTAAATTGCACTAACAGGGTTAGGAATTCCATTCAGATAAGAAAAATAAACTCTTCTCATCCCAGGAAAATTCTAGTGGATTAAAATAATGTTTTATTCTCTTTTATGTAAATTAAGTGTTCTTGGGTATTCATCAAGCAGTTGTGGCAGTCAGATAACTAACAGAACCAGGATCTTCAGTCTTCCTCCACCATGATGAGCACATGGTTTTCACGTCAAAGGTTCAATCTGGGATGGCTACTGAATTTCTACCTTTTTCTCTGTGTTGTACTCAAGAAAGAGAGAGTAGAGAGAGGGCAAAACACAGCAATGGCCATCTGAGTCAAGTTCCTTTCAGGAACTCAGTCCTGATGCTTACTTCTCATTGGTTGCTACTATCTGTAAGGTGGATTGATAAATAACTTTTTTTTTTCTTAGTGGTGCTAAGAATTGAACACAAAGTCTCACACAGGCTAAACTCCCAGCCCCCAAAATTCAATTCTTTAGCTAGGCATATTTCCTCTTAGTCTAAAAATAGCATATGTTAATAAAAAAGGAAGAAAAGACAAATTTTTATTAGGAGGGTCCAAATGAACTAGACCAATGGCCATTCTATAGGAATTCTGAAAATATCCTACTAGTCAAAGTTTCAGAAGGGAGATAGGTGTAGCAGGAAATAAGCTCTGGAGGATGGGTAGGACTTGAGTAGCCTTAAGCATGGAATGGCATTTCAGAGCAGGAAAAAAACCAACAAATAATATTCAACAAAAATATCAACAGTGGGACATTTGGGATATTATTCATTTTTTGCTTTTGTTCTACTGGACTTTGAGTTCGTTGAGAAGAGAGACTGTATCTTAATAATTTTATTTCTCCACAATATGACATGCCTCTGACATCTAGTAGGTGATCACTCAATTATTCCAGAATCAATGCTTTGGAGAACAGAGAACATTTTTAGAGAAATTTGGGGCATATGTAAGAGCAACTCAGAATTTTTTCTATACATGACTGGATGTATTGGAGAATTTTGAGAGGAATGACATGATGAACGTAATGTTCCAAAGCCAATTTCATGATAGGCTTGCCAGAGAGGGTCATAAAGAATGTATATAAGAATATATGTGTGTATGCATCTATCTATCTATCTATCTATCTATCTATCTATCTATCTATCTATCTATCTTCACTGCTAAAACTTTATTATTTTTAAAATGTATTTGAATCCTTGAAATGATAGGAGTTACAAATTACTAAACAAAGAAGCAGCTAGGTGTGGTAGTGCATCCCTCTAATCCTAGTACTTGGGAAGCTGAGACAGGAGAATTACAGATTCAAGGCCAGCCTCAACTACTTAGTGAGGGCGTCAGAAACATAGTGAGACCCTGGTTCAAAATAAACAGTAAAATGGTACTGGTTGTATAGCTCTGAGGTAGAATGCTCCTAGGTTCAATCCCTAATAACACTAACACACACACACACACACACACACATGCACACACACACACACTCACACACACACACACACACACACACACACTACAAAGGAAGATCTGTTTCTAGACTTATACAAATGAAAGTTTTTTCATATACTTTGGAAAATGTAAAGCCACATGAGAAAAATTTAAAAGACAATTTTGTACATAAGACAGATTTAGAGGAAAATACAGCCAGATGACCACCTTCCTATTTATCTCCCAAGCAATGCTTCTATGACAAGAAGGTGGCATGTCTTTAAAAAAATGAATTGATAAAGGCAGTAGAAAAAGGTATCTTTTAGAATTCCCTGCTTGAGAATCATATTTACTAAATAGCTATGGAGCTAAAAAAAAAACAAAAACAAAAACCATAAGCAAGTACAAGACTAAGAAAGGGAAGGCCCAAAGGATTTGCATGAATACTATAGCAAATTCATAGAAGCAACATCTTAATAAACTTTTTGATAAATGGCTTCTAGTGTGTTCAGATGTAGTTTGACCTTGAAAGAGAAACTAAGTTGTAGAGTTGGTGGTTACATCATTCTATAGATCATATGTCATAAATAGTGTTTCACTAATCTGAGTTTGGGCATACATCATGATAGTCAAATATATTCATACAGAATAATTAACTCCTTTATTTCAGAGTTTAAGCTAAACATTAGGGTAACAATGGATGTCCCCATGATACTTTACCTATAAACATTATTGATTTTGCATGGTAGATCAGGTGATTCATCATCTATAAATTATTCACATTTGATCACAATAAACTTATAAATCTTCTTGGAATTGAATTGAGATACATAAAAAATATTTTTTAACAAAGATTCCTTAGGTTGGGTTCAGGAATTTAATACTCCTATAAGGTGTTTGTGATGGAGGCATTTCAAATTTTGCCATCTAAAATTCCAAATCTTATTTGCAGTACTTATGAAAGTAATCTTCTGAAAATCAGAAGCTATAATAATGGCCTCTGGATATGTATCAATATTTCCTTTCTAGACTTAGTATATTTTATAATTTCTATTTATTAAAAACTCACTCTCATCATCATATGGTAATGCAGCATGGTACAGGACACTGGAAGAGGGTTCCAGGCAGTGTTTTATTTGCTTTTTACCTCTGTTTACATGTGTCCCCAGTTTTATCTGCAGAAATTATTTATGAAGCTCTTTTTTCCCCTTCTTGCTTGGGAAGCAGCTCTTGGGTCTGCAAGCCATAGAGTAGTATGCTCATCATGCATATATTTAGCACCACAATCTCTGCAACCAGTTTTAGCTGCTTGTTATACTTTTCTTGACATTTTCGTGTATGCTTTTTGACATCTGCTTGCAAACTCCTGCAGCCTTTTCAGTCCTGATATTCGCTTGTTTCATCTGATGTTGTTATCATTCTCCTTAGATATGCAGATGTGTTGCTTTCCTTCAAGTCCTGTCCCTTCAGTCTCTCTAGAAAGATTATTCTCGAGGCCTACCCACACTGCCTGCTTCCTTGTTTCTTAGCTTGTTTATTGTTATACTGTTTTCTGTCTCAGACCTTTAGCATTTTGAAAAATGACATCACACTCTTCCTTTGAGAACTGAATGCCTTTGGTTGACTTTATAATGTACTATACTTGAAAATATTCACCATAAAACAGTATAATGCATAATATTTCAAATAAGATAATGTTTAATAATAGCTTTTCCAACTACTGTGATAATATTCATTACAACTATTTCACAAGAGAGCTCAAAAAGTCTCATGAAATAAACACTTGTCAGAAATGATTTTATAAACTTAAGTAATTAGCAACCTAAGGTGCTGTCTCATCAGACAGCATCACTTTGTGTCAACAATCATTTTTCTGATCATCAAAACTGAATTAATTGTTTATTTGCTTCTAATAGTATGAAGATTGTAGATCTATGACATTATCTGAGTAGTTGGGAATGAACTCTCAGTACAGTGCCATGCTGTCTTCAGATTTCTGAGTATTTCAAAAGGCATAATCTTTTGTCTCTCTGGAAATATGCCACACTTGTAATGCAATTTATATCTTTGGAAAGATCCCTGCAGGAATGCAAGCTCACAGCACCCATGATTTCAGGTAAGCCAAAACAGGTCTTCAGACCCTGAAATCATCTCCTGACCCCAGAGTGGCTCATAGATTCATGAAGCTTTAAGTCTCATTCTATATTTCTAATTTCTGAAACAAAAGCTCTCTTGTTTCTGTGTTCCAATTATCAGAAGGCATTTGGGTAGCAGTTAATTGGCAAAAATCTGTCAGTGCTCAAGATGAGGCAGTAAGGAGCTTGTTTTTCATCAATGCCGAATGGTGCAATGTCTCACACATAATATTTAAGTCAGTAGCTTAACCTCCCTTGTATATTTAATGCAAGATAAATTACCAATACAGCATTTTGAAATATTTAGATAACTCTATATTTGGGTTGAGACTGAATAGCAGCAACATATTTATTCTGGTAACATTAATTAAATAATTTGTTTTGTGTGCACGATGCTGTCCTTGCTCAAGTCACTAATAATAACTGATACACAAAATTTGTTGTTTTTTTTTTTAAGGAGGTCATCGGAATTTACGAAAGATTAAAAAAAATGTAAGTGATTCAGTTTCAAAAAATTCTCTTGTAACCATGATAATAAAATCTTTCCTTAGGACAGTTAAAAATATTTCTCTTCCTTATACGATTTTGCATTTTTTTTTTTTTTTTTTTTACTATCTTGGAGAAGAAAAGAAAGAAAATAAAAGGCACAGTTTTCTGGGAAAATTGATGTCTCCCTGGCTCTTCAAACACGGAGCTAAGTACATGAGTTATTGAGGTGAAATAAGTTGCTTTCAACAGTTGTTAATATATCATTAATAATCATACATGCAATAAATAACAACATATGAGCTATTTCCTAAGAGATATATGACTGCAAATTGCAGTAACAAATCACAGCGTGTGTAAAGAATGCTCATTACTCCAGTGTGTACAGAAGCTGTTTTAACAACTGTATTCTTTATGGTGAAGCTCACCCTAATTAGCCTTGCAGATTCCTTGGGGAATGTGTGTGGAATGTTTGACATTGTGATGCTCAAGCCTGAGTGGGGGAGGAGGATAGCATTTCTGCACCCAGAAAGCACCAGGCCAAAGCCTGGCTTCCAATTCAGTCACTTGTTTTAATATATGCATTGTGGTGAAAGTAAATAGCCTTTTCAAACAAGTAGATAATAAGGGTGTTTGGATTAAATGACTAATTAAATCAATATTAAACATGTAAGCTAGACGGCAATCTGGACTAACATTTTTTTTTTCCTCAATGGTGTCCAATAGAGAAGGCACATAAGCCAATTGTGTATCTATGTGCTTGAACACTGAGGTTTGTACCCACAAATATAAGAAGAACATAGTTCCTAGTATTTATTATATTTGAAAGCTAATTGGACTATATAAACACATTTATTTTTTTAAAAGAAAAAAAAAAGACCAAGGTTGAAGCATACAAAAAAGCAGCATGTTTTTTTCCCTTTCATTGAAACATTATATGTGGATTCTGCTGCTCTGTTAGCTTATAGCTTGTTACTAAATCAGACCTTTCCTGCAGTGAAAAAAATTGCATCTTTCTGTTGTAATCCTTGACAGCTTAAAGTTTAATGGAGGCAGGGTTTTTTTTTTTTTAAAGGTATATAATGGGTTGACACCATGGAAGGCTGCTGAGAGCTCACAAACTCAGAAATAGCATGAAATGCAATAAGAACAAGCTCTTGCTGATTTTTTAAAATCATAATTTCCTATTCTTGATAGAGAAAGCCAGTGAAGGAAATAGCAAGCTTTTTGTTATAGTAAAATAAGTTGTTTGTATCGTTCCTATCAAATGATTCTCTTCTACCCTCAAAGAGCTTCCAACTGAGGATTTGTTCAAAGGTAAGAATATGGTGATACAACCATTAATAAAGAGAAAGTAGATATCTACCTGGAAGGAAAAGTGAGTGCAAATTGAATTGCCAAGATGAAAGAAAACTCACTAGAACTAACAGATCTCTTCTTGGGGAAAGGAGAAGCAGGCAAGAGTAAACCATCCCTGGCTGACGATATCATCATGCGTGGCGTCCAGTGGTCATGCTTGGTTACAGCTCAATTTAAAGATACCAGAATACCACCCCTAGATAAAATGCCTTCAGAGTATGGCTGAGGAGGGTTCAGGGAGTACACCTGTAGTAGGCTTTATAAGGATCTTGACAGTTGTTACCAACATTCTTCTTTGGAAGGGACACCATTTTGGTTTATTTTTGGTTAGTTCTTCTTGGTTTGGAATAATTCTTTGACAAATTCTTAGAATGATAGTAAGTCCAGAGATTATGAGTCAAACTTTAAAGAAATTTAATAGCTAGAGATAAAAAAGCAAAAAGATAGATAACTTCAAATATCATATAGAATAGAGGGGCTGAAAAAGAGAGGAGTGGAGAAAGATGGGAAGAAAGAAGATAGTTTAAAAATAAAGCATGGTGTAAAGTTTTTCTTTATTAACTGAGGTGTTACTATTTCATTTATTTGGATGGTTACAATATAAACCTATTTCTCAAAACCTGCAGTAAGATGTATGTGGTGGCACATGCTTGTAATCCCAGTATTTGGGAGGTTGAATCAGGAGGAATACAGGTTCAAGGCCAGCCTCAGCAACTTAGCGAGGCCCTCAGCAACTTAGGGACACTCTGTTTCAGAATAAAAATAAATAAATAAATAAATAAATAAATAAATAAATAAATAAATAAATAAATAAATAAATAATTAAGTAAAGTAGGGCTGGGGATGTAGCTCAGAGGTGGAACACCCCTGGTTTCAATCCCCAGTACCAAAATAAATAAAAGCAGCAAAATCTGCCACATGCACATAAAACATCTTGCATGGATAATATTTTCTGGAAACTGAAGAAAGAGAGAAATGGACATGTTCCTTGAATGAACTGACATGGAACTGAAAAAAGAGAACATAGCACTTGACAAATAATATTAAGCAAACTGGCAGCACAAAGTGGTTCTAGAAAGGAAGCTTTGGAAAAGAGAAATATCCAGGATCTGGAATGGTATCAAGCCAGTACCTGGGTGACAGACATTATCAGCACTCTCTGCTTTATGCCTCCAGGACTCACTTGCAGAGGGTTCCTACATCCACAATGTGCAAATATCTCATGGTTAAAATTTTCTAGAATCATGATCTATTTTCTCTTTCCAAGCCAAGACTAAGGAGAAAGGGGCCTTGAAGGATAGCATAGTTGGATCTTTCTTTGTATTTTGTGGTCAATAGAGGATGAAGTGTAATGGAGATCTTTCCTCTGTTATGTATTTAAGGAACCAGGATATATTCATGTTAAATAGAGAATTATGCTCAGTTAATTTAAACTTAGGGTCAGATTTTCAGTGTTTGAATTTTGAAAAAAAAAAAATGAGTCAATGATTTCCTTGATAACTGCAAGTGAGTGTGCACAAAGACACCATATACCATTCAGACTCCTTATCCATGGGTTCTGTATGCATAGAATCAACCAAACATAGATGAAAAATATTTGAAATATTTGGAAAAAATGCATTTGTACTGAACATGTGCAGACAACAACTATTTATATGCCATTTTCCTTGTGTTGGATATTATAAATAACCTAGATATGGTTGAAAGTATGCAGAGGATGTGCATATACTACATATACAAATACTACTCCATTTTAAGTAAGGGAGTTGAGCATCTGCAGATTTGAGTATCTAGGGGGTCCTGGAACCCAACCCCCAAGAATGCTGAGAGATGATTGTATATACATGAATACATTTTATCTTTTTAATTAGACGCTCATTTAGCCAGAAGAAGTTTGTTTTAGCATGCCTAATTTGCACTTCTTTTAGAGAAATGTAGTTACTTTTATATGAAATTCTTATTTTATATTGTCACATTTTAGTTTCTGAGACTTTTCTCAGGATTCCATTAAAGTTCTGTACAATGTGCAATTCTACTGGATGGCAAAATTTGTGATATTGGGAATTCTAATAATATTAATTAGCTTTTAATGTTGGTTTTGAGAATGAATTAAAATGCTAATACTCAGGTTTAGTGATTGCTCTCTATAGGACAGAGAGTGTTCAAGTGCTAAGAATGTTTAAATATTACTTATCATAGAATTTTTAAAAATATACTAACAAAGGCAAATGGGAAATATAAAATTAATAAAAAAGGGTAATTTTCAAATATATGGGATAATTTTCTAAGCATACATTTCCAACGCTTTTAAAGATTTTAATCAACTTATTTAATAAATCTCTACTAAGCCACCTTTTTTTTTTGTGGTACTGGGGATTGAACTCAGGGGCATTCTACCTCTGAGCTACATCTTCAGCCCTATTTTTTATTCTTTATTTTGAAACAAGGTCTCACTAAGTTGCGGAGGGCCTCACTAGGTAGCTGAGGCTGGCCGCGAACCCAGATCCTCCGCTCAGCCTCCCAAATGCTGGGTTTACAAGTGTGCACCACCATGACTGGCACTACCAAAATTTTTAATTTTCAAATTTAAACTTAATTTGAATTTAATTTTTTTAAAATTCATTTTAAAACAGCTGTGATGAAATCTAAGTGTTCTAAAGTGAGTAAAATCTTGCACATATTTTTGTAGAAAAAAATACATCAGTAGATGTGAATCAATTACTAAATATTTATTTGGGATTTATGATTTTCAATGCTTATCTGAATCTTTATTGATTGTTGAATTTGTGCTTTTTGAACATATACTAAAAGAATTTAGCAAAATAAAATAATTTTATTACTATTTTAAAATAATATTAATTATTTTATTTTAATAACAATAATTAATTTAAAAATAGTAATTATTTTTAAAATAAATTATTCTAACATAATTATAATACTAAAGAAAGTTTGAGGAGACTATTAGGTTTTGAATTTATAATATGCAAGTGTAAGTAACTAGAACTTAAAAATGTATTCAGCACCTGCAATATTTGAAGTAGTCTTTAGCACTGTGTATGATGAAAAGTTGAGAAACACATGGATTTCTAATATAAGTGACTGATAGTCCAGTAGAAAAATATCACATATTTATGTTGGTTGTGCTATACCGTAAGAAAATAACAAGGACTTCAAGGGAAAATATCAGGCAACAAAGATTAGTAATAGTTCCTGTGAAGACTTCCTAGAGCTCTGCTAAATCTTGACAAATACTTTCTATGGAAAAAGGGACACGAAAGGACTTTAACAGCACCTAGAGCACTGTGGAGAAAGGAAAACAGGTGGAAATCATGGTGGTTCTCAAGGAACAGCAAATTCTACAAGCTTGTGAGGATGTTGGACTTTGATGGGAAGTGATGGACCAGAATGTAAGGATGGTGGGCAGAAGTATAAAGCTCAGCTGATGAATATGGACCAAATTTTGTAAGAAATGGAGAATCCCTGCAGGCCTACAAGTAAAGCAATCAATGTCAAAGCTATACTTAGAAAAGATTAATTTGGCAGAGGTGTGTAGGAAATTGAAATGAGTGGTTTATGAAGTACATTGTATGAGTTATTATATTTCCTCTTCAAAACCATCCCATTAAATAAACATTTTATTATCCCCATTTTGTAGATTTTGAATTCCAAAGCTGTGAAAGAGAATAGATTACAACCATAATATCTTCCTCAAAGTAGTGTATTAATGGAATTAATGGAAAGCGATAGGTGTGCACGATATGGAGACCTCTAGTGAACCATAGTTTAAGAAAAATGATATAAATATAAGATACAGCTATTATTACGTTTGATTGAGCAGCAGATCTGCCATTGTGCTAACTGGGTGACATATACTCCCGTTGGACTTCTAAGGCAGATTTGCGCTCCATTACTGTCTTTGCAATATGACCAAAAATCTATGATACATGTTTGTTTTTCAGGAGGAAATGGAGAGGTGAGAGATGGAATTTTATTTAAGTAGGATGCCTTCCACTTGATGTTACTTTAGTCAGATTTAAAAACAAAACGTGTGTGTGTGTGTGTGTGTGTGTGTGTGTGTAGCTGAGGACTGAACCCAGGGGCATTCTACCTGAGTTACCCACAGCCCTCCCTCCTTTAAAAACAAAAACAAAAAAACTAGGTCTTGCTAGGTTTCTGGCAGCCTCACCAGGTTGCTGAAGCTGGTTTTTGAACCTGCCATCTTCCTATCTCGGCTCCCAAGGACTGGGATTACAAGCATGCCCCACCACACCCAGCTAGTCTAGTCCGATTTTTTAGTATGTCCCTTTTTGATGGCAATATAAGCAGAGTTTAAAGAAGCTAAGAGAGGGTAATGAGAGTAGGAACCAAGTGATTAAGATGACAGAACATAGCTATAATAAGCAACAGGATTGTGAGTCAGTATTAACATGTTTCAGTGATGCCTTTATTAGTTGTTGACTACATGGAGACATTAGTCAATCTTTTGGAGCTCCATTTCACATCTGTAAAATGAAGGCACTGTTAGAGCTCTCTTACAGTAAATGTAAAGGTAAAAGGATGAATATTACCTTAAGCATAATTGAAGTGGGAAGAGATTTTTTTTTTCCTATAAAGGAATGATATATAAAAGAGATCAGAAAAATGAGAAGACATAGTGCATTCAGGAGCTGCAAGTACATACTTTGTGATGGCAAGAGTGGGTTGGTGGCTATTTAGATAGATTTAAAAGGTGAGGGTGAAGTTAGCACTTTAAAAGAAATTATATGTTATGGTGGCTGGGAGTGTGAGCTCAGGAGCCAGATCATCTGGACTCAAGTTCTCCTTTCCTGCTTATTTGTTCAATAATGTTGGACAAGTTATCAATCATCTC
The DNA here is from genome assembly GCA_004027655.1 of Graphiurus murinus. Taxonomy (NCBI): domain Eukaryota; kingdom Metazoa; phylum Chordata; class Mammalia; order Rodentia; family Gliridae; genus Graphiurus; species Graphiurus murinus. The sequence goes on from PVLC010015576.1 coordinate 26,365, forward strand.
TTTAACTCTATTCTTTACCTAGAAAATGACTAAACTAATAGTGCTATTATTAACAGCACTATTCTGAGGATTAAGTGAATGAGTTCTATTTAAGAAAGAGGAGACGACTCAATATGTGAAACAGACAGCAAGTGACAAAAGGAGAGAATGGTCCTTATAAAATATAGTCAAGACTGTTAGATACTGTAGAGACTGTTAGAAGTCAGAGGAGATACGGACCTCAGAGGTTGCAAACTTTGAGAAGCATGGCCTTTAGCCATGGAAGAGTGCTTATATCCATGGGTCTTGGTGCTTGACTGACTCTTGGAAGCATGATTTGGAGTGAGGTTATTACTGACCAGGACAGAAAATGATTGGCCGATTCTCAGAAGTATGGTTTATTAGCCAGTCATGGTGGCACACACTTATAATCCCAGTACTTGAGAGGCTGAGACAGGAAGATCTCCCTCACAAGTCTTAACAACTTAGTAAGGCCCTCTGCAACTTAGTGAGACTCTATTTCTAAAATAAAATAAAGTAAAAAATAGGGCTGAGGGTATAGCTCAGAGGCAAAAATGCCCCTGGGTTTAATCCCCAGTACCACAGACATATTGATCCAAGTTTTTTTGATATGTAAGGATGGGCCTAAAATTGGTTCTAATGATCATGAGTTACTACGACTAAGGAATGATTGAAATTTAAAAACTTCCTTTCTTGAATCTAGAATATAGGATATTTTCATTCTGAACTCATTTTAGTACTTAGAGTAGTACCTATGTAGATGCTAATTATTATTATTAATATTTATATTTATTATTAGACTGGACTAATAACTTATTTTTCATGTAGTGATAAAAATGACTTCCCCCTGAAAGGAATAAGTTTATATACTAAAGAATTTTTACAAGTGAAATGACATGATTAAATTAATCTTTTAAAAAAACAAACATATCTCTAGCCATATGGAAATCAATGAGAAAAAATATATAAAAACTGTATTTCATTTCTTTAAGTTTATGTACTCCAGGAATATTGATCTCAGGCATATTTTCTATTAGTTACAGTAGTATAAAAGGGAGAAAAGGAAAAGAATGAAAGTTACTTTATATAGCCTTGTGGCAAAAACACCTCCTTCACCAATTTTCACCAATAAAAATAACTCTGGAAGTTTCATGGGATTTTCATATTCAGGGGTAAAAGAGAAATCAACTAATGCTCTAGTCTAAATTAAATGAAAATTCATTATACAAATTATTGTTGAATTTGAAACAGGTGTTCCCTTCTTAGTTAGGAAGGTAAGAAATGAGAAGTCTGTCACAGATTTGTTATTGATTTACAATGCCTTTAATCTCAGAAAAAAAAAAAGAAGTTAATTTTCAATGCTATACTTCTAGGTTTCTTCTAAGGAAGTCCTCTTTAGTGAATACAACTGTAAGAACACCAAAAAGAAATGAAATAACAAAGAAAGATGTGTCAATTTACAATAGTTGAGTCGGCAAATTATTTGACTAAATAACCAGAGAATTGAGATGCTAGTGGTTTCAAAAGATCTCATTAGTGTCACCTTAATAATGGGGTCTCTAGTTGCTGCACAATTTTAGAAATGCCTAGTCCCATCCTTAGAAAGGATACAGAGATTAAAAATCCAGCACAAGACTGGAGTGGTGACATGTGCCTGTAATCCCAATATGTGGGAGGCTAAGCCGAGAAGATTGCAGGTAACTGAGACAAACCTCAGTTACTTAGCGAGACTCAGTTTTAAAATAAAATAAAAAAGAGTTGGAGGTGTAGCTTGGAGAGAGAATGTTCCTGGGTTTAATTCCCCGAACCAAAAGGAAAAAAAAAAAAAAAAAGGACAAAAAAGAGGACTGGGGAAGGAAACAGGACAAAAAAATGTTATGGGCAAAAAATGATATGTTCATATATGAAGATATCATTACCAACCTCACTAGCATGTACAGAGAGGGAGGAGGGGGAGCAGGAGGAGGTACTGAAGGAGAGATGTCGTGTGCATATATTAATGTCACTTTGAATCTCACTATAATATATAATTACATTGCACAAATAAAATTCCAAAAAATAAATAAAGTAAATTCTAACTCTGAGAAAAAAATAAAATCCAGGACAGCTGCAGTGAGCCTTCCCTGAGGGCTCTCATTCTACTTCCTAAAAAGGGGAGCACAAAGAAAAATATTACACATGAATCTATTGCTAGGAATCTGTCTTCACAAAACTCAGCTGTTTTTGTGTAACATTAAGAATGTCCATGAGGTTTGAATAAAAGCAGACCTTCTTCTTTTATACTGACCTTTCTTAGGAGAGATTTAGGGGATCAGTATATTCTTTAAAAGCCTCAAACTGACTATTTATAACAACACAGTTTGAAGCATAATTTCTCTACAAAAAGATCAATAGCATATAATTTTATTTATTTAGTTAGTTTTTTGCAGTATTGTACTTTTATAAGTATGATGTTACACGATATTCCCCATGACAGGGTGGAAGAGGGCCAGTCTGAGGAGAAGCACTGTATGGAAGAGACTCATACTTAAAGTCTAACTCTGATCACAATGACTAATCCTGTATCCACTAACTCAAATTTGCAAAATCAAATTAATAGTGTAGTTGCTGCATAATTTGACCCTCCCAGATATAAGTCATGCTTATTTAAACTCCTGAGTCCATTCTAAGACCTCCCCTATAGGTTTACCAATAAAAGACAACCATGACAGGGAAAATAAGATTTAAATGAAATGAATAGAGAACTGATTTGGTATATTTTTGCATTGAAGTGTGGCAATGTTTGGACAGTCATTGTGCCTTTGATCATTAGCAATGTCCTTCAATAGACTACTGCAGGTCTATATTTTGGAAACAAATTATTGAAATTAGAAAAGGGTGAGTGCTTTGTTTTGATTCTGCCATAACCAACACCTTTAGATGGAATGTAAGATAGATTCATCATTTCCAAAATTCAAAATGAAAGGTTTGCTGATTTTCACATTCAGAGATAGCTAAATGAATTATTTGGCATACAATAAACATCATAGAAGAGCCACTTCAGTGTAGGTAAGTAGTTGTTAAACTGAACAACAAAGGTCAAAGTCCCGAATATGCCTTCAAGATGATCCCCATTTATCACCTTTCTGGTTTCAAGCATCGCCAATTTCCCACATTCATGTTTTACATCGAAGTGCTAAGTCATGGTGAATACTCTCCATTTCCAGAAGGCCTCTGTTTAGAGTTCTCCCCCTCTTCTTCCCTGGGTTATTATCTATCCAGACCAGTTTATCCTTGATTTAGTTACCTGAATAAGTCATCCTTGATGCACTGGTTCCCCTGCCCCTATTCCATCACTAGAAGTTATGTAGCTCTCCAATAGACTATAACAATGATGTCATTTGTTTTTATAAAGGTTATGCCAGCAGGGTATGATGGCACATGCCTGTAATTCCAGTTCTTGGGAGGCTGAGACAGGAGGATTGCAGATTCCAGACTAGCCTTGGCAATTTAGCAAGGCCTTGTTGCAAAAATAAATAAATACATAAATAAAAATATCTATATTATCTAATGTTTGCCCCATTGTGTTATCACTCTTATGAGTGATAAATGCTGAATTTCTCGCTCATCATTGCATTGAATACTTTAGTCCTGTGCCTGGCACGTAGTAAGGACCGTAGGTATTTGCTGATTGGATAAAGGCTTATACTCGAAGCATCTGTAAATTGGTTAAGTGCTTTGCAAATGGACTATTGCTCTGTAAATATTGCCTCACTCACATGTCTGTAGATCACCTGAGTTTTGGCCTGTTTTTTAGTACAGCGGTGCAGAAAAACTAGGTGTGGGGAGATTTCATTTTTTTCTGAGCATCCAAATTAGCTTACTTCAGAGAATCCTGAGGCTGCCACCTCAATTTATGATGTATTCATTTTGATGTTTGACTCCCACGAGTTGTCAAACTCCAATGCAATTTTATTCATCATTACAACTATAATGTGCAACAACTGTATCTCTGGTCAAACTGTGGCCACTGTAAAACCATGATCACAAACAAATAATGAGACAGTTTTACAAGCCATGTGAAAACAGCAGACTTGTTCTTTTGTAGCTAGAGTAATATGAGTATTCAAGTTATTTTTATCATGAACCTTTTATAGAGATCCCATTTAATGAAGTTCCAAAATGTCTGTTACAGAAACTAGCAAAGCAAGTTTGGATTTCTAATGATGTACAGTCAGTTAAATCTGTTGACTTATTTCATGAATCCTCTATCATTTGGTAGCATCTTTGAATCTGGAGAAAGTTTGGAAACCATAGTTTTTGACAAAAGCTTACACTTTATTTCAATTTGAAGCAATATGACCTTGTCTGGGAATACATAATTTTCAAAAGTACAAATATGGAAATGCTTTATTCTGGAAGGAATAATGATTTTTTTAAAGCATGTTTTTTTTAAGTAGATGATAATGAATGTAAATCATTCTACAAAACAATGTGAGCTTATTTTCACATTTGTTTGGGATTAAACTGCATCCATAAACTGCTTCCACATGTATGCTAATTAACTCTGCAGCAGAACCAACCACCCTACTTTGAGGATTATAGACAAAAGCTTTATGAAATCCTACCTTTTCAGTTCAATGTTTATCTGCCTATTTCTGGTCCCCATGTCTCAGTTATGAGTAACTCTATTTTGGGGTCTCTTTTGGCTCAGGGCTTTGGTAATATGATATGGAATATTTCTCATATAGATAAAAAGATTGAATGCAAACTAGCCTGATATAGACCCACGGTTATTATTATTTGACAATTGTCAGTAGTGTATATAAAATAAATTAGTGGTTTTCTAGCAAATAAATCTTAAGATAGAAAAGGTCACTTTTGGATTGGTATTAAATGGTACCATGCTAGTCACTGTAAAGGGCTAGAGACTGAGTGGACATTTATCAATGTACACTTTTGTAGGACTGGAAATGTTAAGTCAGACATTAACAGTATTATTTTTATGGCCTTGTGAGGTTTTCATGTACCTAAGTTCTATTTGGAGGGACTTGTTTGAAATATACTTATTTCTTACTTGAAAAAGTAAATGAAAGTAAATAATGTGATTTTTGTAAATGTGGGGGCCATTTTTAAGTCTGGGTCCTATTTACTACCACATAATGACAGATAAATGCATTCTCATCTTTATTCTAAGAATCTTCTATATTTGCTCATTTAGTGCTGCTTTGTTTCACTTGTTTTCGAGTAGGTACATATGTAAAATTTTAAGAATTCCAAGAGTAAACAGTTCTATTTCAAATGAGATATAGGTGAGATCCCTCAAAAGAGCAGTTTCTTTCCTAGCTTCCATCATTGTATGATTTTTGCAATGATTTAGGTAACAATTATGATCAAATAATTGTCAGTGATAATACTCATCTATATCTTTCCAAATTTCTTAGACTAACACAGAAATCCCAGAATTCCCATTACTTTTTAATTTGTTCATTTATGCAAGAATTTTCTGAATACACATGTGTACCAGATAGCAATACTGGTTTTACACAAGCATGCATAAATTAAAGTTATGTATTTATCTGTCAAAGCTTTCAAGATAGTATGTGTGTATAATTAAAATTTATTTTAAAAATTATGAAGGAAATTAAAAGGGACTATAAGAAATAAAAAGAAGGATGTATTAACTTAGACTGGAGACCAGGCAGGCTTCTTTTGCACTATGAAACTTGATTGCTTCACTATGCTGATGACATTTACCTGGCTCAGTGGATGCCTAACAATAATAGGAAAGAATATTTCCTCGTCAAATGTGCACACTCAGACTGGCTTTGGGATGTTTCCATAGTACACTGGCCATCAACTCCCCAAATCAGTGAATCAGAGGACATTCAGAGAGTGGAAAAAATGAGATGAATTGTTCCAAGTGGCTACATTTTCATGTTGCTCTCCCTCCCACCCTTCCCCCACCCTCAGACATTTTATATATGAACACAGTAATACTCTCTAGAGACATTGTGATGCAGCAGTACAACATCACGTGGACTATGGGATACATTTAAGATGGAATTTAAGATCCAAATGTATGCTGGTTGTGGTGGCACATGCCTATAATCAGTTACTCCAGAGGCTAAGCCTGGAGGACTGGGCAACATAGTACGACTCTGTCTTAAAATAAAATAAACAAATAAAAAGGGCTGGGGATGTAGCTCTGTGGTACTGCACCCCTGGATTTAATTCTCAGTATGGAGGAAGGGGAGGCAGGTAAGTGTATACTTTAGGCTTCTTTTTATTTCACTACATCAATGTTAATGGGAGAATTGGGTTAATGCTAGCCTAGTTAATATTCTGTTCCAACACACACTTTTTCTAATTATTTTCTTGTCTACAGAATTACTACTTATACATTAAAATATTAGAGTCAATTATACATTTGGTGGTAAAAACAAATTAGAGGATTGAACATTTATAGATTATAATAACCTAAAGGAAAATGAATTTTATTTTATGTCAACTACTTCTACATTGAAAATAGAATTTTTTTTTTTTGGTGTAAAAAATTTTTTACAAATTATGGCTCCCCTGGTCTTTAACTGTACAAGATTGTAAGTGAATAAACATCCTACACATAGTTGTGCTAAGTGGACGTTTTGGAATGAGATCAAAGGAGGACTGTTGAGCCCAAATTTAATCCCTGTGTATTCTATATACACCTTTAGAACTAATATGATGAGAGAGAAAAAATCTGGGTCATAATTGTCATCATTCACACCAGAAAGAAAAGACATTTATCTTATCAGACAATAAGGATCCACTGAAGTAGGTCTGAAAGTGTCTGAATCTGCTGACAAAACCACAACGCTGGGCCCAATTAACAATACCCATTTTTAATTAACAGTTGCTGACTCTTTGCCATTGAAATATTCATGCTCTAGGTGTGAAATGGCAACCCCCATTTGTCATATCTGTCAAAATTAATTTTGAAATCCCATGGTCTTCCTTCTGCAGGATGGAAGGGAATAACTAGCGCATACTTCCTACCTGCCAAAGTTCAGTTCCAGGACAAAGGGTAGGAAAATAGAACTCAGACAACTGGTTGGGTCAGCTTTAATATTACAAAACATATCAGTTACTTTCATGGCAACTCTAATACTACATACAAGGCCAAGATTTATTCCATATTTTGAAATAGGTCGTGAGCTAAATTTGAAAGTTCTTTTTCTTAATGCATTTTAATTTTTCATTAAAAAATTGTGTTAAACACCCAGCTTGTGTAGATCACTGACCTAGGCATATTTTCATAGGATATTAATTCTGGGGCCACATATATTAAGAAGATAATGTGTCTTGGAGGATGTTACAATCTAGTAAAGAAAGAATAAGCTGACATATTTCTGTATAGAAGATATTAGAAATGAGAGTATGATATCTTTATGACCATGTAAAAGTATAGCCTAATCCATGACAGAATGTACGGTAGGAAAGAAGTTATAGTAGGAATAAAGAGTGAGAAAGCCACCTAAATTTGTGTAAAACTTTGTGCGAATGGAGTTCTTTACACATAAAATGTTCGTTTGGATTTAGTACTAATGTTAGAGTTGGAATCATCCATGTCTTTTTATTGAATACCTAATAAAATATGTTTTTACAAAAAACAACATAGCACAGAGTGTTCTACTTACCCTCTTCAATCCCCACAATAAGGTCATGAAGTGGAAAGTATTCTCATTATACTGATGAGAAAAGTAAACTCAAAAACCTAACTGAATATCTTAAAGTTACATCCTTGGCAGGTGGTAGAGCCAGCCCTGGAGAATGATTGGCATGTCCATTCATGTATTAATTTACCAAGTGATTATTCTATGCTCTAAAGTATTAGAATTAAAGACAGAGATAAGTGAAGAACATGCCCTGACCTCAAAGAAGTGTGTTTCTGGCTGCTACGTGAGGTATATTACGCACAATATTACGATACAGATGGAAAAATAATGCAATAAAATGACATCATCTATCATCTATTTTTTTTTTTTTTTCAGTACTGGGGATTGAACTCGGGGGCATTCTACCTCCGAGCTATACCCCCGGCCCTATTTTATATTCTTTATTTTGAAACCGAGTCTCACTAAGTTGCCGAGTGCCTCACTAGGTAGCTGAGGCTGGCCGCGAACCTGGATCCTCCGGTCTCAGCCTCCCAAATGCTGGGATTACAAGTGTGCGCCACCACGCCCAGCTTATCATCTATTTTTTGGTACTGGGGATTGTACCCAGGCTCTACCACTGAGCTACACCCACAGCCCGCCCGCCCTTCCTTCCTTCCTTCCTTCCTTCCTTCCTTCCTTCCTTCCTTCCTTCCTTCTTCCTTTTCTTTCTTTTTTATGGGAATGAACAATTATCATCATGAACAATTTTGAGTTCTGGTCTGAAATATCTGTATTACAAACTAAACAGGCTACTACTTCATCATAACACATTTTATTTAAGTTTAAGTAACTTTATTAAAGTTTTTATTTTGTTTTATTTTACTTTAATTTTTCATTTTAAGTCTGGGTCTCCCTAAATTACCTAGGCTGGCCTTGAAGTTGTCATCTTCCTGCCTCTGCCTCGAAAGTCACTGAGATTATAAGTATGCACTGCCATGCCTGGAAGAAGCTTATTTTCCAATAAATAACAAAATACAAGATTGAAGCCACCAGAAGAGCTATGGAATTTTCAAAGTTGTAATCATTGACTAGGCCCCCAATTAAAAAAAAATTAAAAAGGGAAGAATAAAGGATGGAGCATGGAAAGTTGTCTTAATCCCCTACCAGTAAGGAATTAGGAGAAAATTAAGATGAGTTTATGAAGGGTGAAAAGCAAATGGAAGGAGATCAAAAGCTAGGTGAAAATATACTGGCTTACTTAAAGCATTGTGTTTCTGTGGGAAGAAAGATAAAGGAAATAAAAACTCTTCAAGAGTTAGTTCAGATTATATCTATTTTTATCCGAACTCTGATATATGTGCACAGATACAAAGAAACACTATCTACTTGGAAAATTGAGGTTTTCTATGAAGAGGGCATATATTAATAATTAATAAGCATTAGCTTTTTTCACCTATCTTATATGTTAATTAGCAAAAGGCTAGGAAAATCAGGTAAGCAAAAGGAGAAAGAATGATTACATATTTTTTCTACTATTAGTTGGACACATAACACATATTTTAGTGGGAAATATCCTATGCTATTAATATTAGCCAGGATTTTATTTTAATGTTTTCATATTATTCATTATGTCTATGTACCATATATTATGTAATCAATCTTTTTTAGACACTTCTAATTTTGCACTATTATAAACAAAAGCATTATCATAGTGAAAGTTTTATAATTTTATGATTATTTCCTTATGGTAGATTTCTGAAAATCTAGTGGTAGTTAAATCAATAGGAGTGGTTAGAACTTTTTCTTGGACAAACAAAATGGATAAAGTTTGTTTAAATATCATCTAGAGATGAAATTCATAGCTATGATTTTTTTATATAGTGTTTATCAACTTTTCCCCAAAAATACATTAATTATATAATTCATTGAAAAATATGCTTTTTTTTGTTAAACACACACAGAGAGAACACAGAGAAAGAGAGAGAATAACAAAAGTGCTGAAAATGAGATAAACATTGGATACATAGAAAGATAAAATATCTCAAAATATCAAAATGGTGAACTTAGGTGTCTGAATTAGATGTGTGTGAGTGAATACCCCATCATCACCAGAAATCACACTACTGTGAAAGAATGTCATCAAATTAGATATATATCATGTGATATAAAACATCACATCAAAACTGAATATTTGACCTAATACAGAGACATGAGAAAAAAGTCCAGGAATTCATCAGTGAGGAATAGGCTTGGAGCTGGGTGTGGTGGCGCACGCTTGTAATCCCAGCATTTGGGAGGCTGAGACTGGAGGATCCTGGTTCTCAGTCAGCCTCAGCTGCTTAGTGAGGCATTCCACAACTTAGTGAGACCCTGTTTCAAAATAAAGAATAAAAAATAGAAAAGGAGAGATCCTCCATAAGCAAAGAAGGTGATTTAATTGTAGTGGATGCATGGGGCATAGGGACACCGTAAGGCACATGATGTACTTACACAATCATATCAAGGTCACTCACTGAACTGAACCTGAGAGGGAGGGAGGGGGAGGGAACGGGGTGGGAATTGGGGAAGGGGTCAAATGAGAATTGTGTGCAAATATGTTGTTAACAATTTGTACTCAACAAAGATGTATGCTATATTGCACGAATTATTACAATAAAAAATAAATTAAAAAAAAAACATGTCTTACATTACTTTACATATGAAAAATTCTGTATAGTACAAAGATTGATTAAAGCTGGCAATCTATCTTAAATAAATAAGATATATTATCATTCAAAAAAAAAATAGGGCTTGGTGTGTAGCTCGGAGGTAGAATGCCCCCAGGCTCCATCCCCAGTTCTCTCAATATATTTGTACGAGATTACATAAGGATATATCCCAAGTGCTGGCATTTGAAGACTATCTACTGGTACATGTTATATAGGCAAAACTTATACAGGTTAAAAATGATAGAATTTTATAAACTTTTTTTCTATGTAACTTACTAGTACCAATGATTATTCTACATTTTTTAAGGTAACATACAGAAGCATGACTGAAGACCTTTGACTTATTTCTCTTCAGTAGTTTTTTTTTTTTTTTTT